>JAULBZ010000023.1:9873-55724 GCA_032360805.1 Neoturris breviconis
CCCCCCCCCCCCCACAGTGTCAAGCTATAAAGCCTAAGATAATGTACCAAAATCACTCTTCCACAGTGGGTATTTGTTCTTGCTTCAGATCATATTGTCTTAACTGTTGCAAAAAGATACTGAGACTGGAGTATGCTAGAGAAGAAAAGGTTAAATCCTATTCTCTCCAAAGGTGGTAGAAACCGACATCGCGCGACGTGCTTTCCTGTACACAGCAAAGGTGGTAGAAACCGACATCGCGCGACGTGCTTTCCTGTACACAGCACCGAAACGATTACAAGATCACTGATTCAATACTCTTCCCCATTGATGCTATTAACCCATTGGACAAAAATTTGCTTAAAGTCCGTCGAAAAGACGCATGTCCTAGGAACTTTATCTCTGTAAGAAGAGTTTTAAGAACCTAATCAATAAAGTTATTTTCTCTGTTGCATATCATGCTCGAATAGTATCGTGTTTTTTTCTCTGTTGCACATCATGCTTGAAGAGTATCGTGTTTTCTCTGTTGCACATGCTCGAATAGCATCGTGTTTTCTTTGTTGCACATCATGCTCGAATAATAAAGTATTTTGCTGTTGCACATCATGCTCGAATAGTATCGTGTTTATTTGACAGAAGATATTATTGTAATTCTAAAGACAGATCTCCACTAGGCAAATTCGTTCGCTCGAATTCTAAATGAAGCCATTACATTGGTTGAAAGTGACGTCATTTTGGTCAAAGTGACGTCGTTTTCAACCAATGTAATGGCTTCATTTAGAATTCGAGCAAATGAATTCACCTAGTGGAGATCCGCCTTAACGTCATGTGGCAATTGGTTTTATAATTCCTTATGTTCTAATCTTTCCAGGAAAGCAAAGAGTGCACCACACTTTGGTCGTGATATACCATGGCCTAAAATCAACAAGTATCCGGAAGTTGTTGCACGATTGGATCCTTTACTACGGTCATTCTTTGGAAGGTATGAGAATTCATCGATCTTGCCATTGATTGGTTGTTTGTACCAAAGAAACCAATCAATTACAACCTAGTTGATATGATATTTTTGGTTTCAACGTCATAAAAAAACTAATTGCAAGATTGTTGACACAGTTTATTCATGACGTCGGATTAACGTTAAAACAACGTCAAAATGTGTCCATGTTGGTTTGACTTTCTGTGTTGGGTTCTATTCTTTGGATAGAACATGTTCCTATTTTTTGATCCTTGACGCCTTGATTTATGTATACCCAGTGAGTATAAACTTTTTCAAAGTCACCGTCTTTCTGCGGACTTTGAACAAGTTTTTGCCCACTGAATATGGTATATAATAGATAGATGAGAAATTTCCTATTGACAATATATTTTACTATGCATTTATCAGATGGCGAGGTGTGATGATGTTACAGTCTGTTCCCAAAGAACAATGGGGTGAAGTTCGTATTAAGAGCGCTGCTATAGAAGGACTTGACAAGAAGAAACAACCATTTGGACTGCAACGAAGGTGGCTTGGAAATTACTTAATCGAGGTAAAGTGTGCTTGATGTTGGATTTGGAACTTGTGCAGTAGTCAAAATAAAAGCAAAATGATCACTGCAGTGGAGTGATTTTTCAGCTTAGCTTCAGGCTACTAAACCTGGATCTATTCTCAAAAGTTCCTTTTCTTCGTCGATTATTTACTCTATATTTCGTCCACTGTTGTGTTTATCATTATAAATCAGATCAGTTAGTCAGATATTTTGTTTGAATTATACTTGGGTTACTTTGTTCTTGGTGTTGGAAAGAAGATACTACAGTTACTTATTTTTGTTTGTTCCAGTGTACAATCTTTGTCCATCCATTATTCACATTATTATTATTATTATTTTCTTCGTGATATTAGAAGTGCTTAAAATAGGGTCAAATTATCACTGTGGAGGAATGAGTTTTAGCTTACCAACAAAGTCTGGATGGGCTATTACTATCACTTTGTGGCGGCAGAGGCCCACTTTTCTTAATAGAACATGTTGCCGAAGTGCTAGCATTTTGAAATTTAATACCACTATTTATGGCGATAATTTAGAAGTGCTCACCAAAAAAATTCCGATTTTGTCCACTCGTCCCGAGTTTTGGACAAAAAGGGTCCAAATTGAGTTTTCGGCATTGTACCATCCTGAAATTTGGTTATGGCATTCTACGCAATATTACGATACCGCTGGCCAAATATTTTTCAATTTTGTCAATTTGGGACCGAGTATCGGTAAAAAAGGGATTTTTTCAAAAGTAGAGACTTGTAAATTTTTTGAACATTTGATTTACATTTACCAAAATGATTTGCTCGTGATTTTTTCATAATTTTTTCTTTGAATTTTTTTGAATTTAGTTTATAAGAATTTGACCAGAGTCACATTTGAAAATTAACTTTAAAACTTTGATCATGAATCTTTTTGGCAGCCATTTTGTATTTTGGGGAAGCTTCTTCCTCATAATTTTACCATGATAAAGGTGTTTTAATTGTTTATTTGACCTGAAACTTTATCAACTTAATAAGGACATGAAATCCTAACGCCATGTAAAATTTGTTTATCCTTGATATAAAATTTCACTACTCTCCTTCACGGTGACCTGACATAATTTTACCTTGAAAAATGTGTTCCAATTGTTTATTTGACCTGAAACTACTATCTTAATAAAGACATATTTCAAACACTGTATAATGTGTGTATGCAAATCATACTTATGTGCTTAGGTTTAACTTTCACTTCGTTTGGTGGGCTACTTTTGATACCGTACCTCTGATTTGATATATGTTTTATAGTGATTATTTGCACTTAATTCAAGCGCTAGGCTGGTATGGTTGTTGCATTTCACAGTTTAGATAATTAATTATTCGATTTTTAGGAACCTGAAAATCGAAAATTTCAGTTGTATGAAAAACTAACAACAAATATTTCAAATCGAAGAGGAGGGAAGGTTTTGTTTTCGTCGTTCGTGCGAAAGGTAACTTTTTTATTTTTAGCCACTTTAATACCTCCTTTATAAATTGACAGAGCTTGCTTGTCGCTACATCATGTTCTTCTTATTCTAAGAGAAATGGATACCTAATATGTTACTTAAAGGAGTATGGTATAACCACTTCACCCCAGCTTCTCTTTCTTATTGTATCCACTAAGTACGAAAATAACCAGGATTACTATTACTAAACCTCTTTTCTAAAATAAATACTCTTAAGTAAATATCCTTTCAAACCTAAATAACTGGTAGACATCACCTGTGGAGGAGTGTTTTTGTGTATAGTTAACTTACTCTTTATTTTCTTTCTTAAAGGCAAACAAACACAACAAAATGCAGGACCGTGTTATTATGATAACAAGAGATGGTATTGTCAAATTGACAAGTACATACAAGGAAATGACATTTTTACCTTTCAGTAAGGTAAGTAATGTTACTGTAACAATTTCATTTGACGTCAATTTCTACCAACGGAATGTCTTCTACTGGTTTTTGCAGCAATTTATTCGCATAGTGGAAATCATTCTTTACGATCATGTGAGTGATTGTTTTGCAGAAACGATTTGAAGCGAAGAAATAAATCGATATCAATATTAGTTAGCACATGACATCGGATCGACGTCAAAATCAAATCTGAATATAACTGTCGGACATTACCTGCTTTTTGAGTGTTCATCTTCTTGTTGAAAATGAGATTGTGACTTTATGCTGATACTTCAATGTTTATCCGATGTCGTGTACCAGTAAGGGTTACAAGGACATCCAGTGCACAAAAGAACCAATAAGTTACATTCTATTTCTTACTAGATTACTGGTATAGCAGTAACCACAACATCAGACAATCTAGTTGTTGTTCGTTCACCTGGTAATGATTTGGTGGTCTGTTTATATAACAATAAAAGAGAATGTCGTTCTGGTGAAATGATTGGAGTGTTGTGTGATACATATAGATCGTAAGTTATTTTATTACTTCAGTTTTGATAGCTAGTCTGGTGGGAATCTCTTCTTTTTTTTTTCATCCTACCACAACGTGTTACTATACACGACACCAAAACAAACATGTGCTTAAAATGTTGTAATTCTCCAAGATATTGGTTTATTTGCTGTTATAACGTGAATCCAATCGAATAAGTCTTAATACAGCAATTGAAGGCGAACAGTTGTGGAGATATGGCAATGAGCTTTTGAAAAAGACGTTAATTAAAACAATTAATATTTTTTTAGCATATCTGGTGGTAAAGCTCTCCCTGTTGATGTCAGAGACGCGATACAGGTGACCCTTGGAAATAAGTCCAAGAGTGTGTCAACACAAGCAAAAGCTGAAGGTGTACCAGAATTCCGTTGGACTAGTAAGACCAGCATCGTATGTACTTGTGTAACTTCCTAGAGAGATACATTGAACAATTTTTTAATTGGTTTGATATCATCAAAAGAAATCAAATTTCCAACTTGGTTCCCAATACTTTGTCTCGAAGTGTAAAGAGGTTTCTATCCAATATGCTTTTGGCCAGTTACCGGTTTTACCATATTGCTAATATGGGTCACCAAATGTTTTAATATGAAATTTCCATTTTAAACCTAAACATTTCCTATTTAAACCTAAAATTAAACACGTTTTCACAAGCCTCCTGAATGAAAGTCCCGGCAGGCACTCGACGTCTAATCAACGTTGAAAATACGTCGTTTTGACGTCGAGAACACACTAGGGACTATTTCATCTGATTTCTTTCCACCGATTAAGTAAGTCAATTGCAATTTTGTCGACATAACACGAGGGTTAATTAAGACAGCCTTTACATGAACCCTCAAATGAGTTTCATCCTAAACAATCTTGCATTTGATCGCAAGCTCGTTTAGGGTGAGCCTTTACATAGACGCCTAAATAAGAGCCTTTACATGGATGCCTAAATAAGAATTAGCATTTGATTGCAAGCTCGTTTATGGTGAAACTCATTTAGGGATCCATGTAAAGGTTGCCTAAGTATTTCAGTAATATTAGTATTTTTTCAAATTTTAGTAAAAACTCATAATTTTTATTTACCCTTATCCCTGCCAGCATGCAATATCTAATTACGTCATTTGACGTCGAAACGACGTCTTTATGACGTTCATTAGGCGTTGCACTGGGTATAATGCACATATATGATTTATAAACAGATCCCCAGTGGACAAAAACTTGTTCAAAGTCCACAGTAAAGACGCTAAGACTGAAGATGTTGTTCTAGCGTCTTTACTGCGTACCTTTAACAAGATTTTGACCACTGGGTTGGATAATTTCTTTAAGAAATATCCTCTAAGGGATGTTCACAGGAAACGCTCTCCCATTTAATTGGTTTCATCTTAACATCCAATCAAATTTTAAGATTGTTGACTAGGAATATAGGAGTCAACTTCTTAACATGGTTTAATCCCATATTCATCCAAATCCTATTTAACGCATGCGCAAAGATTACTTTAGGACCAATCAGCTTCGCGTAAACAAACAAACTGTTTTTGTTTTTGTTTATTTATTTTTGTTGTTATTATAACATCATTATTCTAATTATTATGTAGGGAAGTTTAGAAAAGTAATTAACCTCCTCTATTTACCTTGTGGACGCACTTCATTCAAACCATATTCAAATGTTTATTAAAAACATTTTGCTATCACGTGTGACCACAGGGTATGAACTATTTTTATTTTTGGGTATACAAACCTGAAAATAACCGTTGAATTTTCGAGTGGTCTGTATTGCAGTCAAAAACCCTTCTCCACGGGTGATATCCGATAGTTATTTTCAGTCTTGATATGGGTATTGAAGCACCTAAGTATCATTTCCCTTCTGGAAACAACTATGTTTTCTTCTTAAAAAAAGTCTAGGAACAAGTATAGTGTGTTCGTCTCCAGAAAGGATTGATTTGAATTATCTAAATTTTACAGGAGTTAAAATAAGCGTATACAGTATCTATGGAGAAGAGAGTTAATATCCACAAATTTGAATCAATTGTATGGTTGACTTAACGCTCTTCTCCGCAGACCTCATAATTATATTTTTACTTCTCTATTTACGAATATTTATTCTATTGACAAGGTCGTTTTTTAATGACAGGTCACGTGATTCATGTAGTGTATATAAATCCTTTTTTCAACGTCGTACCCAGATATTTTTTACTTGTTAAAACACTGGGAGCGAAGTTGTTCTTTTTTAAAAGCTTTTTACTTTTTACTGTTTATGAGAAAATGTTTATAAATAGGCTATCCTCCTTTTATTCAAGTCATTGTTTCTGTTTATAATTTCGCAAGCCTTAACTCTATTTACCCCGGAGAGGGGTACAACCCGCGAAATTCCCGTATATCTTCTGAGCTACTTATCGTATTAGGCCCAAATTTTGTGACTTTTCACGTTATTGTATTTGAAAAAAAAATCCAAAAAAAAAATTCTAAAAATTTTCTCCAAACGGAGAAGGGTACATTGTGACCAAGTTTTAAGTAAAACAGCAGTAGTTCGAAAGTTATTGGGGTGTGGTACATTATACCCCTCCCCGGGTTATTAGACCCCTCCCCCTTCCCCGGGTTATTAGACCCAAAAACCCTGGGTGTTATAGGTTTAACATTCTTCCACTGGTGATATCTGATAGTTAAATTCAGGATTGACTTATAAATGATGGTAAATGCAACTGTTTTATCAGGATGACCTAGTAGTACTTAGGCGTTCTAATTTCTTCGATATTTGCCTTTCAAAAATTACTTTCCCATTCTGATGGCAAAGAAACTTAGGGACAAGATTGTTAAAATATACTACGAGCGGTTATAGTTGTAAAAACAATGCACTTCTTTTTTACACTCAATTTTTATATAAATACTATATGCAATAAATAAAAAATATTTGAAATTTGTTTTATCTTCTACTAGGCTGATTATGTCAGTATTTGGTGCATTGTAATGACAAAGGTGGCCAGTATTGCAATGGTCGAAATTGACTACAAAGACTGAAGCTATGCTTAAATTCACTTCTTCACAGTGATTATTTGCTCCTATTCCAACCACTGGTATTGGTGATGAGAAGCAGTGTGCAATAACTTGTTCCGCAGTAAAGACGCTGAACATCGTTTTCAACGTTATTCTAGCGTCTTTACTGTGGACTTTAAACAAGTTATTGCCCACTGGCTAAGATCGTTAAATTCCGCAAAAGATTACATTGTAACAGCCTATAATTTGGTTTTCTTTGTGTTTAGGAAGCAAATTAATGTAATATATTAATACAACTAGACGCAAAAATGCGTCAACAATCTCACGCTCTTGAATGATTCCTTATTTCGATCGAACATACACTATTGGCCCAAGTCATTGAATTTATTGAGTAAATTAAATTCCGAATTATTCGCATAAATTTTATTGATTTTGCCAAGTTTGTGTACTATTCAATGTTTTTTATTTGTGTATTTCCTCCCTGTAAAATGTGGTTAATAAGAAGGGTGGCCATTACCTTAGAATTTGTTGTTGATTATTAATTACCAAAGTTCTGTTTAGGAAGCAGACAGGCAATAAGACAATGATTGGGGCAATAGAGGGAAATCTAGGTCGCGGGGAATTAAGTTTCGCGGATCGGTCATGATAAATATTGTATTTTCTTGCAAAATGAATCTACAAGCAAACACATAAATATAATCATAGTCACAAGTCTTTCTTGTGACTATGATATAATGAGACATCTTATTTTAGAGAGTAATACACGTCACAAATAGATTTGAAATGCGGACCAGGCCAAGTCTGTAAAGATTTATATATCCAGTAGACTTTTAGGAACTCAGGTCTTTTTGCAAAGGTGACAAATTCTGTTGTCCCTGGCAGACCAAGCTCTTGGAATATGTTCGATTTTGTGTGCAATTTGTCTTGCTAACTAAAATCTAAGGCTTTTTTCTAAGTAAAAATTCAGAATTTCGGCTCGATATTTATGTTACTGCTTGTAACTAAGAAGTCTTGAAAGCTTTTGTTTTCTGTGTTTTAGTATGGTAATTTCAACATTTAACGGGCTAGATACGCTTTTTTTCTTTTTTGGGCGAAAACTTATTTGTATCTTAAATCATCAAAATGAAAACTGTATGTACTGCTAACAAACATTAAACTGTATGTACTGCTAACAAACATTAAACCTGGACAAAATGAAACGGTTCGTTTAACATATTCTGTTTTTTCAACAACTAAAGAACTGTTTTGGTTCAAATAAGAGACCTACATGTTTTAGAGGTTAAAATCTGGTTGTTTCTTACCGTTTGCAAATTCCAGTTCTGTGTTTCTAAAGCTGTTTCTTATAAAAACGTAAAATAAAACTAGGTTTAAGAACTTTGCGGATAGAGATTTTTCAAAATTTTCGCCGGAGTTTCTTTTCGCGGATCGGTTATATTTAGATTTTTCGCGGATTAAGCCAAAATTCGCGAAAATTAATTCCCTTAAGGTACCTTATATAGATACGTTTTCTACCATTTTTTAATTTGTTTACATTTCATTACACCGATGTAAACACGTTTTGTTCGTGCAGTCTACAAATCTACGCGTTTCATACATTTTCTCTTCTTTACCTTTACCTACCCACCTTCCCAGTACCAATTGTGTCAAAGATTACCCAAAAGGCACGCAGAACTGGTGATATTAGCAAATTATGTGGTATTGGGTCTTTAATCCTTGTATCATATCTCAAATTTTAGCTTTCTAACATAGTTATATCGGACGCTTGCAAAAGGGACGGAGAGGAGGTGGGGTAATGTGTAATATACATAAAAAATCCATCTTATATAGGGTTAATGCTGCACAACATGTTAAGTTGTTGTTTAAAACATCTTCCCTTCATCTTCTATAGTCAACAGAACAGAAGTGAGAACTCATAAGGTTTTATTCTATTTTAAACATATGGTAAAACGTGATAATAAATAAATAATATGATGTGTAGTAGAAAAATTTACAATTTCAGAAACAACTAGACAACCTGAACAAACATAAAACTCACCTCTTACTCTATCCTCAATCTTTGAGAGTATACTACATGTAAATAGCATTCTAATATCGACCAAGTGTTGACACTAATGTGCGTACAGAAGACTACTTCTAGAATGTTATTACCCTGCATTATCGTTCCCAGGACTACCCATCACTTTAGCCCTGAGAACGAGGTTGATTATCCTATTGAATTTATAACTTCAGGATAAAGACATCATTCGCACTCATTGGAAATCAAGGTTGAATATAACTGTCAGATCTCCTGTGGAGGAGTGTATTTGAGCAGTTTTATCTTCAAAGCTGAAAACTATACTAAATAAAACCATGTTGTCTGATAGTTATTTTGACTCGGACATTTCGTGTGACGTCAATTATTACCAATGGGATGCCTTTGTTTAGGGTTTTTTTCCGTAGACAATACTCATTCAGGAGGCGTAAATTACTACGACAGACTTCTCCAATTAACAGCGTCGGATTAGCGCTAAAACACATCAAAACGTCGTTGTAACGCTGATCCGACATCGTGTGTTCACCGAGTTAATTTAGTGACTGTTGGTTTGGCATGATCCTCCTAATGATTGAAAATACAAACTTGTTTCGAAATTTTAAAAATCTAAAAATTCATTGAACGAATATCGTGGAAAACTGTGAAACAAATTTCTGTTCGTTCTAAAAATACCAGTATATTTGCCAACAGCGCCATATTGTGAAAGTTCGTTTGTGTAATTATATTAGTCGCTAACAGAACTGCATCGTGGTTGTTTGTGTAATTATTTTAGTCGCTCACAGACTACATCATGGTTGTTCGTCCATTTGACGAATTTGATTCGCTCATAATAAAGGGGCTGCTCGTCCATGTAATTACATTGAGCTGATAAAAGAACTGCACCGTGGTTGTTAGTTCATTTAATGACTTTTAGTCGCTCATAGAACTGGGGCTGTTTGTCTGTGCAATGGGCCTATATAATGACTGTTAGCAGCTTAGTTACTCACCAATGCAATGACTATTAATTAAGATTTAAGCTGTCCATAGAACATTTCTCTTCAATGTTTTCGGATAACGCGGAGAACCTGGACTTGGCCAACTAAAACAAAAGAGAAATTGTACGTGGACAATTTTATAACAACATTTGGAAGTTTTGACCACATTTAGTCTGTACAACGTACAAAACTACTGAATCTGAATATATTAGCCTATACGCACTATGTATACATTCACATTTATTAGTTGCTAGTATTTCATGATGAAACAAGGGATAGAATTATTGCGGGAAGAAATTTACGGAATTTACATTTGCGGATGAGCTATGTAAAAATTGTAGATTTTGCAGAATTTATTTTTATGTTTGAAGAGTAGTGTGGAAACATTGAGGTATGTATTTTTTGCGTTTCATGATCTAAAAGATGAAACTGTGGATTTATTTTGCGGTCTAACCACCTAATAAAGTTAAAAATACCTACTGAACCAGAGAAGGAGGAAATATATTATATATGCACATTTATAGGGTACATTGATTGGAGAAAGTGAAGTAACAAAATATATTAAAGCATTGTGGTACACATATCTTCAAGGATTTCGAATCTCAAAAAATCTTTGTTATCTGAGTTCCGTCCTCAATTGCAGATTTTATTTTTGCGATTGCATCAAATTTGACAGTTTGCGGAATTTATTTTTGCAATTCCCTAGCTAGGCAAACAAGTGCCGTATCCCTACATCGGTTATAGAGGTTAAAATTGCACAAAAGATATATGGTGGTTTTTTCTTACCGTTTGCGAATTTAAGTTCTGTGTTTTTTGTTTTTTGACCTAAATTCAGAACTATTTCTTATAAATAAAACCGTGTAGTACTGAAGAAAGCCTTGTGTTCAGGCTGTGGAGGAGTGTTTTGTTTTGAAGATAGCATTTATCTGAAAACTATGCTTAAAAACACTTCTCCACTGGTGATGTTTGATGGTTATTTTCAGCCTACCATAAAACATACAGGCGTCGCTGACCGGCAATTAATTCAGGCGTGGGTTACTGTAATATACCTTGTTTTTAACTGATCAGGGTATGATTCAACAAGCTCTTTCCACTGTTCAATATATGGATATGTTTTAGATTCTATGACAACTTGACCTAAAGCACGCAGTACATCTAGGTCGTGTTTTGATGGAATATTTCTGAAAAAAGAAAATACACAATAGGAGACGCATTAACACTAACTTATCAATAAAATTATGCCAGCAGTATTCGAAATAAAAGAAAATAATCACTGTAGAGAAGTTCTTTCTCAGTACAGTTTCAGGCTACCAATTCTAAAACTAGGCTCAATAATCACTCCTCCACAATGACTATTTGTTCTTAATTCGAAAACTGACCAGTCGTCCACGCACCCTGCACATATAATTTTTATATGTTTTCAATAAGCGCCCCCTATCATAGCAAAAGTTTGCGACAAAACACATTAAAAATCTTTTTATTTAATTCTATGTTTAGAGCTTTAACTATTTATTACGAAGATAATTGTATTGACACATGTAGCTGAAATTACTTTTTTTAAATAATATCTCTAGATTAAGTGTCCAGCCCCCTTATATCTCTCAGTATATAGGTCTTTGAAGCCTGAAACTATGTTAAAAAACACTTCACAGCGATAATTTGCTCTTATTTCGAGCACAGCACGCAACGCAATAGCACAGCACGCAACGCTTTTATTTCGAGCACCTACATTAGCTGATCAGATTCCAAATGTTTTAATAAAAAGGAAATGTTTATAGCACATAACACAACAAATTTAGGGGAAAAAAAACTTTCCAGATAAGAAACTTTCACCTGTGACAAACTTTTGCGATTTTTTTCAAATTTAGAGGATTGTGACAAAAATAACTGCTGCACAACACCTTTGGTGGAGTGTTTTTTTAGTTTTCAGATGCTTCTCCATAAATGATGTGCAGCTGTTTTTTTCAGGCTTGTATTTTAATACATACGCTAGAAGATAAATCTTACCCATCAATAAAAACATTAGGTTTTTCACCCTCCACCATGGAGTCATTTAAAATACCATTTGATTCAACAGTGAATGAGTTTGAAAAACTCTCACCAACAACTCCATTTACTAGTCCAGCACTGTCACCGTTATTTTTACAGTTTGGAGATGATAAAGATACCTGTGGGGGGGAACAAGTTTTAAAGGTAACACTCAGTGCTTCAATATTTATATCAACTGTACATTTATCGCAATATTCGAGTAATTGTCCACAGCTACAATAACAGTCAGCCATGCCATTATTAATTCGTAGTAAAATGTTTGACGACGTGGTGTCTATCTGCTTAATGACATGGTTAATTTTTGACGACGTGGTGTCTATCTGCTTAATGGCATGGTTAAGTTTTGACGACGTGGTGTCTATCTGTTCAATAGCGTCGTTAAGTTTCTCATCATTTTTAGTATGTTCTTGACTTTTCTGTTCATCGTGAAATTCAAATGTTAACTTTCTTTTCACTTCATCCGGTGACGCTATTATTCTGCTCTGTGAGTGCTTACTAGAGGATGAAAACGATTTTCTTTTATCTGCTTCTCGATTTTCTTGAATAACAAGTTCAGTTTTAATTCGTAAATAATTTTCTAATTTTTTCAAGCCTTCAAGTGACGATAAATCTGTGTAAGCAGATAGGAAATGCCAGTATTCAGCAAAGGGTACATTCTCCTTTAATGCAATTGCTCTAAAAGAAAACCAGTAAAAACGAAACATGTTAAAAACAGAAGAGTATTTGCTTAAGAACCATAGATCAAGTTAAATATTAGGCCATAAACAAGGATCAAATAAAGTAAGTGTATAACCGTAAATTTTATATTTATTGCCCCCTTCTTTTTAAAACCTACCTTTAATAAATGCCCCCCCTCTGGAATGAAATTTATAAATAGCTCCCTCTCTCTTAATTCCACCTCCCCTGTAATAGAAAAATTCAGATAAAGCTCATTAATGACAGCAAAGCAACCAAAAATCTCATTTAGTGTTACTGATTCGAATGCTAAAAATATATTTTAGCCACCTTGATGAGGATGAAGAAGAAGCGTTTGTGGATTATAGATTCCTAGTACCAAGGGTTGTAAAGTAAGCAGGCCTCTGAATTCAAGCCGGCATTCCCCAGTGGAAGAGCATTTTTGGAGACTAATTTGAAGCCTGTTGGTTGTAAGTCAATGCTATATTCCAATGTAATTAAAGTTCATAACACATACCTCCCAATTCTCTCCATTCCTTTTTCATAATCAGTTCCAGCTATCTGACTATATAATTTACTTCGTGGAGATTTTTTCCATAAACCATACATTAATGATGCCTGAAATATATTAATATTTTAAGTTGCAAAAATACTTCCTGTAAACCATGAAATAACTGCTGGACATGACCTGTGGAGGGGTATGTTTTTCTATCTATGCAGCTTCAATCTTTTTGTGTTCACTGTATAATATATAAACTGCTCAAAGCTGTGCTTGAAACTTTCTCCTCCACTATTTGTTCTTACTTCAAGCAATACCGTTCACACTATTTCGCCTTATATTCAAATTTTGAAAGTATGGCATTTTTGAGTTTTATTAAAGTAACTAACTCAGTGTTCGAAACAAGAGCAAATAATCACTGTGGAGGAGTGATCTTTGAACATTGCTTCAGGTTAGAAAGCCTGAAGCAATGCTAAAAATTCTTCTTCCACAGTGATTATTTGCTCTTGTTTGGAACAATATAAATTAGAACTGTTTAGTGTTATTTTACCTTTTCTGGTGACATAGGTCCAGCGTATGCCTTAATGTTATTAGTTGCAAGTCCAATCCTATCTTTTGACACGGTGATTATTGGTTGGCCAACTTTTGGAATATTTTCATTGATTTGATATAATGGTATAAAAACTTTGTCTACAAAAACAGATTCCCTTTACATAAGTTATTTTATATAGAGAATTGGAGTGTTCTGATCTTGGTAATTTTGACATTTCTGTTACGTTATGTTAACAACAAGTATAAGTACGTAAGAAAGATATTGACCATCTGAATCTTTCACATTAAGATAAATTTTATTGGATCAAACTTGTATGCCAAAGCTGTTACTTAATAAAATTATAGAGAACAAAAACAAAAACAATGTTCATTCCCTGAAAAACTGCAAAGAAGGACCTTATGTATGACAATGAGCCTGCAATATGATTGGTTTCTTCTGTATAAAAAATTTGACTGGCTTCTTTGCTATTTTTATTTGTATAAGATTTACCTTCAAATAAGATTTTAATGCTTTCAGCAAGCTTCAGCTTTTTTTCACCTCTGGCATTTATTCGACAACATATCACCTGGAACAAAAATTATATAATTGTAAAAATATTTTAATCGCATACAAAATACCTTTTATATATATATGTATATATATTCAAACTAGTTTTTACGCAATTGAGCAAAAAGATTAGTAGATTTTACATGCAAAATAATGTACACAAAAAATATATACACTTTACCTTGTGTTATTTTAAACATAGGTAGGCCATACACAAAACTTTTAATATACGTAAAACATCTCCTGAATGTTGGAAAATTAAGCTAAAATAATTTGTCTTATTAAATGCGAAAAATACTATTTGTTCTTATTTATTAGAAACTAAAGGTGACATTACACGGTGAAACATTTATTTCAGCAATACTTTTAAACATTTCTTTTAAGTGTATTTCTTCATATACTGTGCATATTGAGATTTCATTGAAAAACTAAATCAAAGGTACGATATTGATTTTGTAAAGTAAAGGTGGCTGTTACTAAAATTAAAAAATAAAGAAATAAAGAATAATGAAATAGATGATTACATATTCATTAAAACAAGCTATTCTTTTATTATTTTTTTTTCCTCTGTTGAATTGTGTATTGTCATTATAGTTCTAATTTGAATTGGGAGTAACATACAAGTTATTATTTTATTAAAAAAATCTTCCTCTTTTGAATTGTGTATTGCCATTATATTTCTAATTTGAATCGTAAACAGTTATACTCATGATGATAATTAAATGGCCCTAAAGCTTGTAGGACGACAGGTTTTTTTTACCATAATTCAGGGGTTTTTATACTGTAATTCATGTTTTTGCGAGTTGATCATCGATTTATCTACCTGCACACGGCACCCAGTTAAAAAGGATCAGGTATTTACGGGGCTATTAACTGGGTTCAACTATAATCGTTTTAGCGATTTTTCTTGGAGAAAAAGGAAAACTGAGGGACAACTAAATCACATACTGTATAATATTTATTTCAAGATTGAAGAAGGAAGCTTCCCAAAATCAAAATGGAGACTTCAATTCTTGAAATGTTAAAAATTATTATTATCTTAAAAAATTGAGGAGAGAGCTTCCCAAAATAGAACAAAATGGCTGCCAAAAAAGATTCATGGTCAAAGTCCAAGTGTGACTCTGGTCAGATCCTTCTAAACTGAATTCAAAAAATCATTTGGAATGTAAATTAAATTTGAAAAAAATCCCTTTTTTACCGTTACTTGGTCCCAAGTTGACAAAATTGAAAAAGATTTCGCGAGCGGTCTCGTAATATTGCCTAGAATGGCGTAACCAAATTTCAAGACGATATCATGCCTTTTCAGTCCATTGGATCAAAAATGCAATTTGGATCCTTTTTCTCATAACTCGAGTTAAATCAAAATCGAAATATTTTTGGTGAGTCCTTCTAAAATATTGCCATGAATGCTGGTACCAAATTTCAAGGTGGTAGCTCTCTGGGAACAAGGTAAAAAAGTATTTGACATGCAAGATAATTTTAAACATTGATGTTTATTATTATACCATCGATATTTTTTATTGAGTAATGAATGCTCGAGTTGGTGTTTAGTTTGTCCACGTGAAGTATTACAGATTCTTATTAATTTTCATGGGACTTTAATTCCATTATTCCACATTATTCCATTGTGTCTAAAGTCCAAACCTGCTGGCCCGATTTTACTATTTTGTCATTTAATGATGCCGTACAACCTCTTTTTGCTTTTGACTTTTTGCTTACCGTAAATGCTCTCTTTAAGAGCCGGGTATATATATTTAGAAAAATGTTAATAATTAACGTCGGTCTTTAATAAGTGTCCCTTACCCTCACAGCGACTATTAGAGAGACCATATGAGCAACGGACACTTATTTTTACTTTTTCATGAAATACGCTGAAACAGTTTTAAAGAATCTGAAATATGTCAGAAATACTATGTATGAAAGAAATATTTAAAAATATTTCTAAAAGAAATGTTTCACCGTGTAAATGGACAACAAACAACTCACATCTGCACTCATTTTTCCATCTTTATTTTTCGCATTCACATTGAGCTCTTTAAAACTCAATAAATATTCAACAATACTAGGGAAACCAAACTTGCTGGCAATATGCAATGGCGTTTCACAAAGCTATAAAAAAATTAATAATCTTATATAAATTAATTGCTTGATAACCCATTTATTCTAGATGGACTTATTATGGATACATCAAAAATAACCATTGTGTAGAAGTCCTTTATGAGCACTGCTTCAGGCTACAATATCACTCCTCTGCAGAGACTCAAGTACTGAAAACTAGTTTATTCTTACTATTTTATCAGGAGTATTTAAGTATAAATCCATCAAATGTCGCTTTCGAAATGATATATGATCATCCGATGAATCTGGATACATTAAAGATAAAAATTCACTGGATTGAATAGTCTGCATTATGTGACGACACATATTAAGTTTATTATATTTCACTGCTATGTGGATGGCATTAAGTCTAGTTCCTTCTTGAAGTATTGTTGGCATATCACTTGAGCTGATCAAATACTTTGGGTTTGATAAACATTGTTGTACAAACTGGATATCAGCTTCTTCAATACTTCTACGAAATTTCATAAGTTCTTGAAAGGACGGTCCCTTTATAATTGTTTTAGGAGGCTCTGCTGATTTTTCACAATTAGCAGCAATAAATGCACACATGTTATCAACACTGTATGGACTGGGAAGAGTTAAAGAGAAGCTTTCTGCATCACTTCTGCTAGAAAAAGATTTAAATCTTGATCCTCTGTATTCTTTAACCTTTTTTAATGCATCTTCACGTGATCGAAATACATTTGGTTTAGTCTTATCGACTAAGCGGGTTGGAGAATATGGAACCCAAACACCAACATACATGCTGTCTTTATCACATGGATTATCGTCAACTACTTCATTAGTATCATTATCTACTTGATCAGTAGTACATAGTTCTAGCTTAGGTTTTTCAGGTTTTCCTTCAGAAGTTTCAGTGATATTAACTTGATCAATAGATTTTCCATTATGAACATGTTTAGAATCAGTTGAATCCATTTCTCTATCGCCGTCATCGTTCTTTCTAGATTCTTGCTTTAAATGAGACTTGAGTCGATTTTCATAAATCTTTCGTGTTGAACTTGTAATTGGTCCAACGTTCAAATTGAGCTCTTTCATAGCATTGGAAAGCTCACAATGACTGAGATCACTTACTGCTTTATTTTGATACATACTTGACAATCACACAATTACAATCTATAAAAGAAAACACTTCCTTCATATCAACCTTTATAACACTTAATACAGTGCTTAAAAAATAACTTCCATTTATCACTGTGGGGGAGAGGTTTTTCAGAATATTTTCCATTGTAATTGTGGCTTTATAAACAGTGTTGGTTATTTTCAGCCATTTCAATTACATTAATTTTCTTTGAATTTGGTGTTGTGATGCTAAGATTGAAGCTAAAAAAAGGAAAAATCAATATGCGAGTTTGCCCCTTTCTCATGCACCGCTGTTTGATTTACAGAGAAAGCGGACATGACCTTCCATAGTTAGCTTTTTTTTTTATAAAAAGAAACAAGATATTAAAAATTTCAATTGAATATAACTTGAAGTAAACTATTTGATGAAGTTAACTGTTCTGTATATACATTTAACACTCATTGGAAAATACGTTGTAGATGCCTTTTGCATTTTCCCGTCAAATTCTATAACCTAATTCTACAAAACTTTAAAACTTTATTTGTATTTCTCGTGGAAATACGAAATAAATATTATATTTTTTTAATTATCCCACTAAAATAGAGCCAAAAAACTAAAAACACTCCTGTGGAGTTATTTTTTGCACATGTAGCATAGTTTTGTGCCCTGCTTGCCCAGGTATTTTTTGCAAGTGATAAGTACAGTAGGAAAAAGGTAAGTGCGACAAAACAATCCAAAAAGGTGCTCGGCCGGGACGATATGGGATGATCTCTATTTGTATTGCTCGTGGAAATACGAAATAAATGTTATTTCCTCCTTCCAAATGTTATTATATGTTTTGTATAATTAGGTTATAGAACAGTTTTGGTGTATTCTTTTTGCAAACATGTGTCAATTCTCTGAAAAAAAATTAAGAGGAGGGAAGTTTGTTTTTTATGTTGAAATTTCAAATTTTTGCAAATATTTTACTTTGTCCACAGTTTATTTGGCCAGGATTGAAGGATAAACACCCAAAATTTGCATGTCATTAGGATTTCATGTCCTTATTAAATTGATAAAGTTTCAGTTCAAATAAACAATTCGAGCACCTTTATCAAGGTAAAATTATATTAAATCACTGTGAAAGAGAGTAGTGGAATTTCAAATCACAGCCTAAAGCAATCCTCAAAAATCACTCGTCCACAGTGGATATGAATTGCATACACACATCATGTCATTATGTAAACATTAAATAAAATAGAGAATACACATGTTATATTATTACTTGTGCTTTTAAAGACTTGGTTGTTATATACGTACACTGTACAGGTTACATTCAGACTACTACATGTATAGTATACCATAGTGTATGCATTTTAAACACATGCTTTAACCATACTAATGTTGTCTGAAAAAAGACATGATCGTTAGTACCAACCTACAGTATTGAGCCATTCCACGTAAGCTTTCCGTCACGTCACGCCCCTTTTTTAAACTGGAATCCCTAGGAGCACCGCAACCCATGTACCAGAAGCAACCAACCACTCACCTGCTGGTACTTGTCCAGAGACAACTTGGCAGTTTTTCTGTACTAACGGAATTATGGACATTACCCGTTGTCGTGACATGACGGATTCAGAGAAGCATTGGTTGAAAATCTCCGAGAGCCATTCCACGTAAGCTTTCCGTCACGCCACGCACCTTTTTAAACTTCGGGTATGGCACATCATAATCTACCATTCTAATTTGTTTTTATTCAACTCCCATTAAAATAACGTCCGCATAGCCAAAAACTAAGAGATCCACTGCGTTATTTTTTCCACCTGTGGCGTATTATCGACTATTTTCGTGCCCTGCCTACCCAGGTATTTTTTGCAGGTGATAGGTAGCAAGAAAAAGGTAAGTGTTAGTTATGTAGAAAGGTTCTAGAACAGTTTTACCTTTGATACCTTTACCTTTGGCATATTTTCTTTTCGCCACTTGAAGCAAACGAGTCCTGTTTTTAATGATTGCTTTGGAAGACTCTGAAAAGATTTTAGGAGGGAAGTCTATAGGGCTTGTTTCGGTACTTTCTTGTACTAGATGGAGCGCTTCGGTTTCTTAGCTTGGCTTATTACCTAAATAAACTTTATTTCTGGTATTTTAAATTTTCCAACTTGACAAAGAAAAAACTCCAAAAGTAATGATGAACAATAAAGTTTAAAGTGAAAAAATTATGGGGTATATGATTAGTTTAGTACTATCTTTGGACTTTTAGATACTTTTGACCACATAAAAATTGGTTCTATATTAATTAAGATACAATAAAAAATTGGAAGTAGCTAGGTACGCTCTAGGTATGAAAAATTTCAACCTTTTTTTGTTCGATGATTTATGAATGTCTTAGTCTTACGGAATGGTAAACAAAACATGCACAACCCTCAGTGTATGTCCTGGGTTTTTGACAAAAAGCTGACCCCGGATACCCTATGAATTTCTGGGGGATCGGTACAACCCCTCCTCAATCGCGCAACTCTCGGATCGAGGGACTTGTCTAAGTTTGTGTATGGTGCTATATAATATATGGCATGGCCTCTCCCAGCCTTTAGCTAGCTACCTATATATCCCCACCTATAATTAAAGTAATTCGCTACACATTACAGAAATAAACTATGTTATTAGAGGAGAAAACAGTTCGTAGAGTCAATACTTCCGTTTTTAATGTCACTTTCACTTTCATACAGACTTTAACGAGTTCACATTAAAAAAAGACACGGACAAAACAACACGTACAACACTGCTTGGGGAAAGTTCTGGGATATGTAATGTAAGTGATATATGTGGTTTAAATAATGCTACGAACATAATATTGACAATGCTATGACTTAGTAACATTCTAGGAACCACGACTGACATACTGAACTGACATACCGTCAAGAAAAAAAATTCGGAACACGTAACTCAGCCGACATTTTTCAAACTTCAAAAATACATATTTCCCGGGCTGTTCTAAAACTGCAGACCGGAAACCCTAAATGCAGACCGACCGCCCTATCAGTCCGTAAGGTCGCAGAAAAGAAACACTTGCCGTTGCTCTAATAATAATTTATACCTAAATGTGCAAAAAATTGTTTAAAATTCTGCAGTAAAGATGCTAAAGTAATATTTTCAACGTTGACGTCAAGAGAGAAGAAGCGCTGGGATCAAGCTTGCGTTTTATCTAACGTTGTTGTTAGACTTTACTGCAGACTTTGAGCAAGTTTCTGCTTTAGATAGATACGGATTGACCGTATCAGTGGTCGAAACACTGCGGAAGAGTGATGTTTGAGCATTGCTTCAGATTACAAAGATCCCTCTTCCAGAGACACTTACTATTATTTTGATCACTGCCATATTCGGAAGTCTTTCGCGCTATTTGTTTGCCAGATTATTTTTTAGAATAAGAAATAGAAGCCCTGGGAAAGAGGTTGTAAGAAATTGTTGTTTGCAAAACAATTGGTTTAGAAGGAAAAAGAAAAAAACCTTGGCGGATTTGCATTAAAAGGTACGGTAAGGGCCGACGTCTAATTCTGTGTATTTGTAATCAAGAGAATGAACCACTGGAACGAGGTCGTGGGTTGTATCGCATACTTTGTAGCCAGCAATATTTGTCTTGCAAAATATATCCATCGAGTCTCCGAATATATAGATACCAATTGATTAGGCAAGCCACAAAATAACTGCCAGACATCATCTGTGGAAAAGTGGCGAGTACTATCAGGAAAGAGCTGAAAACTGTAATAATACTCCTCCACAGGTGGGCTTGTTAAAAGCACAATATAAATTCGATTTAAGTTCTTTCACATAAACAAAATAATTTTTACAAAATTGAAAATGGATGAGTGTTTTAGAGTATAGCTTTAAGCTTTGCAGCCGAAAACTATACTCAAAAACATCCCTCCGCAGGTGGCATAGTCTATATAAAATTGAGTCAGTTTTTTATTTTGTTTTCTGTGGCTCATGTTCGGTCGTATTTCATCGTCGTACCATTCATCAATTATGTGTTTTTCGTTATATTGCAAGTGACAATCATCTTTACTTCCTTCTATAAGCACGTGATATACGCCAAGCATTTGGTTCCTCGTATCTGCAAAACAAAAATAAACATTTTGGTCAGACGAACGAATGAATCGAGAATGACTTTTTCAAGACAAGATACTGTATTTCTCAGCGCGCATAAGCTGCCCCTCAGATAAGTCCACTGTCACGTTCCATTGTTCTAAATCCCAAAGACGCGATTTTCATAAGCATCAACTTTTTAAGTATTAAATAAACCGAAAATTTTAGCATCATTCAAGCCTCAATATTGAAGCAGGTTTAGAAGTACTAATACAAAAAAGCACTATTTTAAAATGATGTGGAAATTTACTTATTAAAAAATAGATAAGGCTGAGGCCATTACTTTCCAGACCCTAATCATTCTCCTGATAGAGAATACAACCTTCAAGCTACCTTATTAACCCACCCTGAAACATGGCCGGAACCACAATCTTCCCCCGAGCGTTTTAGGAAAACGGAGCTTTTCGTAGTATATTTCTACATCATCAATAGCGTTTCTAAAATTCATCTGGAGAACAGTAAAGGAATGTACATAACGAGCATCATTTAAGGATCATTTCAGCCTTGAAGAAAATAAACATCACAAAACGTTCTTTGGAACAGTTTTAATAGTTTATTTCTTTAAGGTTGATTTTCATTAGGCGGAAAATTCAGTGCGAAAGCCAAAAGAAGAAATGCCATTGGTAGAAACTGACATAACACGACTTAAATTCAACCTTAAAATATATGAGCAAACTTTTATCTCACTTGCAAACAATTCGTAACAGATTGTAAAGTGCAGTGCTTAAAATAAGAACAAATAAACACTGTGGAGAAGTTATTTTAGAACCTTTATGACCTAAAGCTATGCTCAAAAGTCCCTCCTTCACAGCGATTAAATGCTCTAATGATGGATATTGTGAACCTTCTTCGATGTGGTAAAGCACAATGGGCAAAAACTTGTTCAAAGTCCGCAGTAAAGTTGAAAACGTTGTTCTAGCGTCCTTACTGCGAACTTTGAGCAAGTCATAGTACTTACCTGTTAAACAAAGGTTCAATTCTTTGATCACGTTTTCTTTTACTGAGTTTATTTTTATCAGCAAACTTATAAAATGCTGGCGCAAATTCAACCAACCATTTTGGATCGAGTGCTGTTACTTCTCTCATATATTCTTTCGTAGTGAGTACTAACTCATGATAAACTACCCATTCAGGTTGTCTACAAGAAATAAAAATAAGCAAACATTACTAACCTATCAACTGCATGCTCATTTACAGAGAAAGGTACTGAGTCATCAATCTTGTAATGGATTGGTTTCTTCATACCGAATGAACCAATCCAATGTAAGCTCATTAACATGACACCCTTCCCTTCTGTGTAGTTTCATTTTTGTTGAATTTGATTTCTTCTTTGCAGACACTCGTCTCAACGTAAAAACGACGTCTTTTCGACGTCGAGTACCGACTGAGTTAAATCTACCATAAAAATTACTTTTGAGATGAACTTGTAAGATGATCATTTACACTTTTCATTGCAGATGCATTATTTGAGAAGAAATATACTTGATAAACTACTTGATTTTGTACACAAAAATAACTGTTTTTGAAAATTGGGGATGTTATATTTTTCACGCCTATCATAAGTACACTCCTTTAAAATAATGAAAGCATGTTGAACAAATCATTAAAAACACTCCTACAAAGTTTGGTGGAAAGCAAATAAATACATTGGAGGAGGAATCTTTTAGCACAGCTTCAGGCTATGCTCAAAAATCCCTTCTCCACAGTGATTATTCCATCATATTTCATTATTGTGACTATCAAACCGAGTTACCTGTTAAACAATGAACTGGATGGATGTATATAAACAGCTTGATTGTCAACTTGTGTCTTGTATCCCTCTTGTGGATCCTTTTTCGCCGCATTACGAAAATATCCACTGATAATAGCTTTCTGTGCACGAATAGTGTTTTTACCACATGATACGACATCAAGTTTATGCCTACAAAATAATTTATTGCTTCAAATAATCACTGTAAAGGAGGGATTTTTGAGCATAGCTTCTCAGAATCAAAATCGCTTCTCCACATTGATTATTTTTATTCGTATAAAAATATATAAAAATGATGGCTCAGAATAAAACAAATCAAACATCAAATGTAACAGCGTAATATTCCATACCTGTCCATGATCCCTAACAATTGCTTGCGCACATCTTGAGCACGTTTTAAGGACCTTGCTTGTACGAAGTTTTCAAAACACCATGCATTTGAAAACTTGCTATTCTTCCAAGCATTATAAACAGCAAGTAACGTTATATGATCACCCTCCGCTTGATGGAACTTTGCTTTCTTTTGATCTGCTATTGCTTGCTTTTCCTGAACAAAAAGTGAAAACTGAGTCAACGACCTTGCAATGGATTGGTTTCTTCATACCGAACATACCAATCTGCAAGCTCATCGAAATAATACCCAAATGCATGTCAGTATTGAACAGGGTCAAATTCAATTAAAAGTTTACCGAAATTCTGAGACCGTCCATTAACACAAGAACCATCCCATTGGGAAAATCTAGTTTAAAGCCAGCAGTAAAGACGCTGAAACAACATTGAACGTCTTTACTGTGGACTTTGAAACAACATCGAACGAGCAGCATAAAACTATTTGAGTTGGTACACAAAAGTTCGTTTTTCATAGTTTGTGATGTCATAAGTAGATTTCAATTTCTTAAAATTAAAATATTTTGAGAACGAAAAAAGACTTAAGCAATTTTTGATCCTCTACAACATATCAAAATATATTTTTTCACCCAAGGATCCCTTTAAGTCTACATGATAAATCTCAGGGGATTTGTTGTGGTCGTATTCCGCGTTTTTGTCTTGCTTGTGGCGTGTATTGCTTGTCAAAATTTAAAAAAAGTCTCTATATTAATGTCCAAGATTGTACAAATAGAGGAAACGAATTTGTATTTGAAGGGATTTTTAGTTAAGAGGAAACCAATCAATTACAAGATTATTGACTGGATTCCCTTCTACGTAGAGAATATTTAAACAGATGACAACATACCTTTGGTCTATAAAATACAGTTTGAACAGACAACATTGATACAACAGTTAAAAGCTCATCACTAGCCTGTAAATGAACGGATTGAATCAACATCTTGGATAACTGTGGTGTGAGTGGGAACTCTGCCATACGTCGACCTAGCCTTGTTAACAGCCCTTCATCGTCTAATGCACTCAAAGAATGAAGTTGCTCCATAGCAGTTGTCATAGTCTATGAGGAAAATTCATTTTGTTTCTATTTCTGAGAATTAAATCAGTAATAAACCCAGGTCAAAGTAGCACCGATAAAAGGTCTTACAAAATACATTTTGGGACTTTCAGAAACAAGTAGACTTTGGGGGATTTTTCGAGAATAACTGGTATTGCATGAACTTTAAAGGTAAGGATGTTTAGTAGTGGTTGAAATAAGAGTAAAATAATCACTGTTGAGGAGAGAGATTTTGGAGCATAGTACCAGGCGTTATAGCTATTGCAGTGATTATTTGCTCTTATTTTAACCACATTGTGTGTATTCACATTTTTATACACCATTATACACTAATAATACACCATTTTTTTTCATATCATGTACATTTCTCTGACTAATTTCAGGCTTAACCCTATTCAGGCATATGTTTTGGAATAACTTTTGAACGAATGGCTTATAATGACTAAATATTTTGGGACTTTTTATTCAATTTATCTAGAATCATTTTGATAAAAACAAATTCTGTAACCATATTTTTGATCGGTGGTAAAAATAAATTATAAAAAAAAAATTCTTCTCTTTTTTGCCTGAAAAACGTTTTGGCATAAAGCTTAGGAATAACTTTGCAATAACTTCTGTTTGGTTAATGATTATAACATGAAACTAAGTCAGATTACATATAATCACAAAGTAAATATTTCTAAAAGTTTTGGTCACATGACTAATCTGTTTTCCCCGATTTTCCAATCAAATTAAAAATCGGATTTTTTTGGATTTCCGGACAATAATTTTGGCATTTTGCAATGTTTTTGTTAAAAACCAGGAAACTATGTTAAAGACCAACAAAATACCTGTCTAAAAAACTGAAAATAGAATGAAAAAAAGTTATCTAGAACTCTTTTAATCGTATTTCTAAGAATATACTAATTTTGGGCAAAATATGCTATTTCAAAATATTTGTGATGACGTCAGCAGAAAAATGCTGACGTCAGCAAAAAAAATTGCTGCTATTTTGTTCCTTTCATGGTACACTATTAGCCTTCTAAGTTTCATCCTTATACTATTAGTCGTTCAATAGTTATGGAGGAGGGGGGCCATGAAATGTTCAAAAAAGTCCGGCCTGAATAGGGTTAATACCAGTGAGCAAAAACTCAGTAAATACTTAAAAGTCGTTACTACGGACTTTGAGCAAGCTTGTGATCGCACAAAACATACAATATAGTTGAAATTTTAAAAAAGTCAAATGTTCTTTTACAACAGCAAGCATAAGAAATTCCTTGTAATGAATGGTATTTAAATTCTAATTCTATTCACAAAGACCAAAGATGTTTGCCAATTCACACGTTCATGGAAGGCAAAACTTTGTATCTTTATGAAGTAATTGCATTCTGTTGTACTTTGTTTTGATTTGATGAAAAATGTATGTTATCTTTCTCCAGGGTAGATTTATGTCTAATATATGCTTAAATAGCATGGAGTTTTAACCTTTTTATACTTATAACTTTACAATTATAAAAAACGGTAAGGTTTACTTTTTTATTGATTTATTTTTTACTAAATGATTTAAGAGTGAGAATAAATATGAGTACCTCCATAGGCGGTGGGTCCATGAAATCAAATGAGATGAGATCATTGATTCCCATTGCTTTCAACATTAATATAGTGTTTGCTAGATTTGTTCGCTGAATCTCTGGAACATTAGTTGCTAACATTTCATCACGGTATGCTCTTTCGGTGTACAGTCTATAAATAATATGGGTACCAATGCAAATAAGAGCAAATAATCAACGTGGATGAGTGATCTTTGAGCAAAGCTTCAGGATTCTGTAGCTTGAAGGTATGCTCAAAAACGGCTCCTCCCCATTGATTATTTGTTCTTACTCTGAGCACTGGGATACATTTTGATTCTACATGTAATGAGTACCAGTATTGCAATTGATTGGCTGTTAATTAAGGATAAACCAATCAATTGCAAGATCGTTGGCTTGCATAACATAATTCTTGAGAGATATATAATATATACCTGTAACATTTTCCAGGTCCAGTTCTACCAGCACGTCCAGCTCTCTGTTTTGCCTGAGCCTAATTATTTGAAAGAAAAATTGTTTTATTGGTTAAAATAAGACCAAATACTCAATGTGGAGGAGAAACTTTTTGAGTAAACCACCAACAATACTGAAACCCCTCCACAATGATTATTTATCCTTGTTTGAAGTACTATCACTCATATACTAAAACTGTAACTCATATGAAATTGAAATAATTTCAATTGCATGAGCAGGCAGGCATCCATGTTTTTTTCTCGAGATAAATCCACTGCTTTTTTAACGACAATAATGCTTATAACATATTGCCAGCACAAGTATAAACATAAAGTTAGTATCTAAAACAATGAATAACACATGCTAGTATTATATCTATTACAATCATTCTAATATCACTGAATCGTTATTCTTCTCCGCAAATGCTGTTTAGGATTATTTGGTGATGCAGAAACAACAAAAGGTACTGGAATCCCAACCCAGGAAGACGTTGTTTTAGCGCATTTATTGCAGATTTTGAACAAGTTTTTGCCTATTGGGAAATGTTAAAAGCTTTGCCAGACATCACCCGTGAAGCCGTGATTTTTTTAGTATAGTTTTCAGCCTTGCTGCACTCTTCTGCAGGTGATGCCTACCAGTAATTTTCAGGCCCTACCTGTGAAATAGGTGTTACCACAAGCTGATCTATTCCGGTCTTTGAATTATACACATTTTGTTTCACAAATCCAGGATCAACAACATAATAGATGCCATCGATAGTTAAAGAGGTCTCTGCAATATTAGTTGCTATGACTACTTTTCGACTACCTGGTGGTGCAGGATCGAAAATCCTTGTTTGCATTTCACTAGGTAATGCACTATATACAGGAAGAATGATTAAGTCAGGTACATCTGGTCCAAGTGATTTCATACGTTCATATAGAATTTCACATGAGGTATCAATTTCTTCTTGACCTGGGATATACAAAAACAATCATAATTAAATTACCTTTAAACTTTTCCAGTATAGCTACGTTTCCACGCTAAGATTAATCGGGCCTATTTTGGCTATCATCTTGAAAAATCAGCTACGACTCGGAAAGATCTGTAGAAAGAATACAGATTTTTCTGAGTTGTAGCCGATTTTTCAAGATGGTAGCCAAAATCGGCCCGATTAATCATAGCGTGTAAACGTAGCTTAAGGGTGGGACATTTTGTCCAGGATGTCAAAACAATGTCTTTTCAACATAAATTAGACATACTATGACCATTGGGGTACATGGAATACATATTTCTGGTGATAGATTTCTCCACCATATAATCACCACATTGCAAAACTATTGACTGACTTCACTCTTCTTTGAAATTCTAATACTTTGACCCCTATTATCCTTAATAAAATTACTACCAAATTATATTCAGAATTTACTTGACCTCTCAAAGCTGCTCCTCTACAAAATACCATTCATTTAACTATGGTGGCTTAAATTGACAGACCAACTTCAGCCTTAAGGTTGATTTCGACGAGGCAAAAAAATTCGCCGCAAAAGTCAAAAGAAGACATTCCATGTGTAACGACGATTTTTACCAATGAAATGCCTTCTTTTGGCATTCGCCGAAAGTTTTTCGCCTCGTGGAAATCAAAGGTTAGATCTGAAGAAATAACAAGATATCAGTGGTCGAATTAAGTCAGTTTAGTATCTGTGTAATTAGTTCGTTCCTTTGATCCAAAGAAACCAATCACAGTAAAATATTTGACCAAGTACTCTCCTTCACTGATACTATTTATTTTGACTTCATCCTTAATACAATGAATTATAAATCAAAGTTGGATTTAGCTGTTTTCAAGAGAATCATAATTTAAGAATATAACTTACCAGTTAAAAATACAAGAATATCACCAGGTGGTTCCGTTAAATGTATTTGCATTACTGTTATCAGTGCTGCATCCAAATAATCAGCTTCCGCTTCTTTTGTATATAAAGTTTCAACAGGGAAAGTACGACCAGGTATTGTAAATATAGGAGCTTCGAAAAAATAGGTAGAAAATTTGACAGCATCTAATGTTGCTGATGTTATAATAAGTTTGAGGTCTGGCCGCTGTACTACAGCTTTTTTAACAAGTCCGAATAAAACATCCGTATGTATAGTCCTTTCATGAGCTTCATCTAACATAATCAATGAATAGCTAGACATCTCAGGATCAATTAAGCACTCTCTTAGTAACATACCATCCGTCATGTATTTTATTTTAGTTTCAGGGCTAGTACAGTCTTCGAAACGTATTGTATATCCCACTTCTTGTCCTAATCGACAACCAAATTCTTCGCTTACTCTTTTCGCAACGGACATAGCAGCTACACGACGTGGTTGTGTGCACCCAATTTTACCGAGTGTCGTGAAACCTTCCTCAGCAAGGTACTGTGTGATTTGCGTTGTCTTCCCGGAACCTGTTTCACCGATGACGATCATTATTTGATTGTCATGTACAGCCTATTCAAATAAATATACACACAATAAACAAAACAGAGTGAAAAGTATTTTCAGGGAAGAAATGTTTGCAGGAAGAAATATTCGCAGATAGTTTGAGTTTGAAATATGTATAATTTATGTATAATGGAGTTTTTTCGCTGAACAAAGTAAATGAGGACTATAAATACTTATCTAATTTTCATTTTTTCTATACCTGCAAAAGTTTATTCATGCAAAAGGTATTAAAGAATCAACTGCAAAAGTTAATTCCAAAATTTTGCAGTATTTTTCCAGACCATGTCAAGTTTTTTCATAAAATAGTTTTTTCCTTAAAGTATCAAGCAGGAAAATATTATCATTGCAACTTTGTTACATCACAACAAATAATACAGAGCCAGTCAATCTCCTAAATTTCTCACCTTTACCAATTCATCCCTTAGTTTGTAAATAGGCAAACCATGTCTTTGTTCTAAGATACTAAGATTTGTTTTCCTTCCATAGGATCCACCTTTACCACCAAATGTAGCTTTCTTCCATTCAGGTAAATCTTGTGTTGTCATTGCAGCACCTTTCATGTCTTGTGCAAAATATGATTTTTTCTCACCATCAACAGCTATATAATAAAAATGAGCGGAACATAAGTAATAAACACAGCTCAGAGTGATCGCTATCCTCAGCAGATAAACCCATTGACACATGACTCAGGCTCAAAAAGGTTTCCAATGCAGATAAGATCAAGGCTAATACATAGAGATATAGTAAATTGTAGACTGAGAAAAGTGCTGAGTCAAATACTAAAATAAGAGCAAATAATCACTGCAGAAGAGTGATGAAGGAGCTTATTAATTTTTGGAAATTTTTTCCCCCCGACTTATTTACTCGACTTATTTACTTTTAGGAAATCAAAAATAACATAAGTCTACAGTTAGATTAAATCAACTAATCATCTAGTCCTTAAGCAATTGCCTGCTACAGAAACCATGGCATTAGTGATAGTAATATGTTTATTTAGTAACTATAGAATTTGCCAACCAACACCCGACCCACCCCAGGAAAATAAATTTCAAAGGATTTCTGCTTATTTCATACTGCAGAGCAAGATTATGAAGAAAATTAGGTCATTTTTCCAATTACAGAGTGCTAGTTTTTTTGCTTTTTTATGTTCGTGTAGATTTATTTTAATGAACATTCGACTTAAGACACTTTTTAAGGTTTTAAGGTGATTTAAGGTGCAAAAATTAATATATACTTTTTCATAACTAAAATAAGACAAAATCCATCGTTTGAAGATTACAAACATGGGTTAAAATAAATAAACAACATCTAACTTTCTGGTACAGGATCAATCCACATTTTTCCAATATCTTTAGGAATTGTATCAGCTTGTGCTTCACGCTGTATTTGCTTGATTTCTCGTCTTTCTTTCGACAAAGCAGATTGCATCATAGCCGCACGGGGAAGTGTACCATCAGGATTCTGGAAATAGAATATTAAAATGGATTTATACACAAAAGAAGACATCCTATTGGTAGAAATTGATATCACACGGCGTATGATGTCCATTTCTACAAATGGAATGACTTTGTTAGGCTTTATTTTCCGCCTGGTGTAAATCCACCATTAAGGGTTGTCTCAAAAATAAAATTGACTGAATTACTGATTTTTTAATGTAAAATGATTTCTTCCTATCGAATAATCATTGTAATCTCATTGACCACTTTCTCATATTTGTTTAAATCAAATTTAGTTTCTTCAACTTCTCAAAAAACCTTGTTTTGGTATGATGTTTTGACAGTTTATGTCATGGTTGTTTTTTGAACAATTTATATCGAGTAATGAATTGTTCTATATTCTTATTTTGATAATCAGTTAGTGAATTCCAATTCCAATAGTGAGCAGTACCTGTTAAAAAGAGTACTGGGTAATAACAGACGGACAACTTTTAACAGATGAGAAGTTAAACGTGACTACCATAGTCAGGGTACCCAACTCTACCGCTACGTAATCCCGTTTATCGCTATATATGATTTTTAGTTGAACATTTAATTTGAAAACGCGGAAGAGTTGGGTTGCAGCGCTAATTATTCACGGACAGTATACGTCCGTAAACGTTGATTGGTTCTTTTGATGCCAAAAGAGGTTACTATAGAAACACATACGTCATCGATAATTTATTCGATTTTTAATATTATTCCTTTGGTTTCAGATATTTCAGACACCACAGCGTTAGCGCATTTTCTTGGAATATATACTAATATATCCGTATAAAGATCGAGTTGTCAAGCTGGATATTATATGAACGTACTACAACTATAAGAAACTGTCCTGCATCCTTGATTAAAATATTTTATATCGCCTTTCTGTGTAAAATAAACTTTCGTTTTTCTGCCATGTTCTAGAAGCATGTTCCGCCTTTGTTTACTTATATTGTACACACTCTACCACTTAGTTAGTGTATATACAAACTCATACTTAAATTGTGTGGTATTGTTTAGTGATTCACTAACAACATGAATTATGCTGAAGAATAACGTGTTTATTTTTACGAATAGGCATTCATCGCTTCTATGATCGCTTATAACAGATAATTAACTGGCTGAAAAATATCCGGAAGTTGAAAATATGTAAGCTACGAGTTACTCGGTAACTTTTTAAAAGCATAGTTGTGCGCATTGGTTTCACTCACCACTACAAAAATGAACACTTTGGAAGAGACATAAAGCATGACATCAAAAACAACAAATAGTACGTTGCTAAGCCACGATATTGGAAAAAGAAAAGAGAACATTGCAGCCGGAGAGATGACTTCTTCGAGCAAAGAGATTTAGTGATGGGACGACCTTGTCTCTTTTCTTAGTAGAAACTTATTTTTGTTTTATAAGTTATAACTAGCACTAGTTCTACCACAAATGTGATTTACTGGTGTATTCATGTTGATTCACTTGCATTTTATTTATACGCTCTGTGCCGGCCTCCCCCCCAACCCACCACACCACCTTTCGCATATCTGCCAACATGTTTGTTTACATTTTGCATCTACCATTTCCCTACCATTTAATTTCGCATAAATTAGTAATAATTTTTCGTCATTTGACATATTTAACAGTAATGGTGCATCTGCTGCTGTTGTCCTTTTTTCTCAAATCCAAATATAAATATCATAAAAGACAAATAATGAAAACAAGGTGAGAGCTTAGTTCTACTTATGTTTAATTAAATCTGAAAAGAAAGGGTGTTCTTTCACCAAGTTTTGAATTATTTCCTTTGTCAAATTATCACTCTTCTATTGTAGATGCTAATTTGAAGATGATTTCCCAGGGGTTGAAATAACTACCGGTCATCACTGTGGAGGAGAGATTTATCAGAATATTTTCAGCCAAATTAGCTGAAAATAGTCTGTAAAACCTCTCCTCCAGTGATGACAGTCAGTTATTTCAACCTCTGATTCCCTAATGTGCCACCATACTTACCTTTACAATTTTTATAGGACTAACATTGACTGTTAGTTTTGTTTGTCCTTCTAAAAATGGTGGTTCCTCCTCTCGTAGCTCAATTTCAACTTCATCATCTAAAAGGAGTGGGAGCATAACAAGTAAATAACTAAGAGAATGATGATGCTCAGAAAAGATAAAATCCAGGCCGTTGTTACATAACTATATAGATCTGCATTGGAAAGGATACAATCCTTTGCAATAATCAGTCTAGCAATACTACTATGGTTGTACAATAATGTACCTTCTTTGATATGTGGTCAACACAAAGTCTAGAAGAATACATGTGTTGTAATTCATTTCCTCGTGCAGAAGAAACAAATCACAAGTGCATTTAGCATGAAACTCTTCATCGTTGATTCTATTTTGAACCCAAAATAAATTGATAAAGCAAACTACCAAGCTTGAAAACAACTGTTGCATATCACCTGTAGAGAAGTGTTTCGAGTAAAGCTTTTAAGCATAGTTACATACCTGAATCATCTTCTTTAGGTAAAATTCCTGTCTCTTCATCAAAATCAGGATAATCAGCTTTATCAAGAACACCAGCAGCTATCAACTAGTACAACAAGAAACAAAAAAAAAATCCAAAGAAGAGCGATAAGTCAACAATCTTATAATTAATTAGTTTCTTCGTACTTAATCCATTGCAAGCTCATTGAACACCCTTCTGTGTAGATTCATTTTCATTGAATTTAGTAAAATTTAGCTTCTTTAAACCTAGCACAAATGTTGCTTTGAGATACTTAAAAGAATTCCTATATCTTCTGCTATGAAAAACATAACAAATCTATTATACAGTTGTTTCTAATGTATATACCTGTTTTATTTCCCATTTTTCTGGTGAAGATATTCTTTTGAACTTTTTTTTTGTATTATCTTCCAGTCCGCCATCTTCAAACGTTGGTATCACTGTTCCAGTAGATGGTCTGAAATTAACACAAAATCATTAAATCTTTGATTATTTTAGTTAGAACTGATTGAATTGTGATGAACTTAACATTGTGAAGCTTATTTCAAGTTACATCAAATGCTTCTGGAGGTATAAGAGTTTTTGACATCAAAATTATGAATTAAAAGAATCTTCGAAAACTTTGAAAGCTTATCAAATCTAAAATATTCAAAAAGGAAGCATAAAACTCACCACAATTACAAAACTCATTGAGTAAAATGCAAGATAAAAATAATAATATAAAAAAATAAATAATAATAAAAATTTGATCTCTTTTCGTTTTAGCCTTTTCAGTTATATCATCCAAAATATTGGTTAATTGGATTTAAACATTCTGCACAAGCATACGGTCGGTAAGTTACACAACCTGTATAATGTGATAATATGGCATTATGCAGAAAAATCAAAACAGACAAACTTTAATATCATTGCCTAAAAGGGTAGTGGATCCATCTCAAGCTAGAAGTAACTGCCCCATTGGAACATAATTCATAGTGTCCCAGCAGACTGGTGGAATTAGATTTTGGCTGCTTGGGGGTGGCAGGGAATGGTAAAAGGTTGCTCTCCTCGAAGAGGGAGATTTATTTTGTGTGGGGTAAATACTAAGTACTGTTGTAGGACCCTTGATATTAAGTACATTACCTATGAACATTATTTTCCATGGGTTGGAGGGGTTGGAGGACACTATGGGGAAAATGGTTTATTTGCCACAGGGGATAATTGATTTACCTTGGGAAAGGATTTGTATGGGGGGACTAGGGGTTGGAGTACACTATGAATCTTGTGAATATTATGGCATCAATCAAGCCTGCCAAACATCACATGACATGTGATGTTTGTGGAGGAGTACTTTTTAGTATAGTTTTCAACTTTGCAGCTGAAAAATATACTAAAACACCCTTCAGGTAATATTCAAGAGTTTTATCCAAACTTGTAATTTTGCATAATTTATGTTTTAAACAAAAACATTTATCAATACCTGTCAGGATTTCTTAAGGCATTATTATCAGTATTGCTTGTTGTTGGTAGTCGAACACCTTGTCCAGGATTTAAATCTTCACCGGTATCTTGATCCACATCCTAAACAAATTTTTAAATAAAGAAAACATATTATCATAAAACATGTCAATTATCATGCAGTGGTAAAAATAAGAGCAAATAACCACTGTGTAAGAGTAATCTTTGAGCACAGGTGTTTTAGTCTGAAGCTAAGCTCAAAAATCACTCCTCCACAATGATTATTTGTTCCTGGGATAAATTAGTAAAAAATGGTATTTTAGCATTAGGCTACAAATCCTGAATGGTGATCAAAATTCACTAACTCAAAGTGATTTGCTCTAATTTTGAGCACTGTGATATTTGGTTACAGATTGTTTAAAGGCCTAAAAGCATTCCAAAGCAACACGTTGGTGCAATATGAGCTAAAATTTTTTAAAATGCTGCATTGATTGTAGCCTAAAGCATATATTTTACAACTAGGTTGGTCAAATTAAAAAGAAAATGCCACCAAATATTGTCTGTAAGCTAATACTAAATTTTTAAATAATACTATATTTTCATATTATAGTTTCATCTCTTCTGAAATCAACAGCCTATATATATAAATTTTACTTTCCAAGCTAAAAGCATACAAATAATTACCTTCATAGAAAGACTTGTTTTTTTCCCAACTATTGATAGAACTTTTACTTTTACTGACTGGCCTTTTGTAACAACATCATTCACATCATTAACTCTACCTTCACGACGTAACTATAATCCAGAAAAATAATATGATTTTACAAATGAGAAAAACCTTGAGATTCAGGTACCAAAATCACACACTTACAATAAAAAAGTATTAAGAGGAAATTCGGTGTCGAACTTAAGAAAATAGAAATTAAATTAGTCACTGTGAGGGAATGATTTATCAAGTCTCATGCTTTGTAGCCTGAAGCAATGCTGACATATCACTCCTCCACAGTTTTTAGTTGCTCTCGTTTTTGACATAGAATCCTAGCATAAGGAACAAGAAAGGAAAGCTGCTAACAAGAACTGAAAAACTGTTGGCTGCCATTTAAAGGACAAAGATCATCAGAACCAAACTGCCATGCTTATTGTGATCATCAACTTACTTGTGAAATATGCACCAAACCTTCTTGTCGTGTTTTGATACCAAACAGTTGAGCAAAACAACCAAACTGCATGATATTTGTTACTTTGCCATCATAAATCTAAAATATATATACATAGCCCACATATATAATATTCAATTACGTTTGTATCAATACACTGTAACACTATTTGAAATAAAAGCAAATAATCACTGTGGAGGAGCTATTTTTGAGCAATGATTCAGATCAGAAAGCCTGAAGCAATGCTCAAAAATCCCTCCTCCCCAGAGATTATTTGCTCTTATTTTAAATACTGTTGTAAGATTGCTTTACAACTAGGTTGGTAAGAAGATTTAAATAAGGAATATTAATTTTGTTCTTCTTTTTTAATAACAAATCATAATGCTAGGATGATGAGATTCATCCTGTCAGAATATTCATTACTAACAGTTAGAATGTCTCTGTTGCATGATTTAATGTGACCCTGGACAAAATGTACATACAGACTTCATGTAAAAATAGATTGCTGTGGGCCTATAGATTGAGGGTAAAATCAATCTTCTACAGTGATTATCTGCTCTTATATCAAACAATTTAGTAATTTTTAGAATGTTGACTCGTTATTTGCATACAAAGCAATTGCTTATTTCTTCAGAATAGGTTCATTAACAGAATGTCCTCCTTACCATTCCCACTTCAGCAGTTTCTGGAGGTCTATCAACGGTATCTTTTTTATGAACATTGTGTCTTCTATCACGACGACTAGGACTGTGAGATCTTGATCTGGATCTATTCCTAAAAACAGTGGTTAAATAATGACTGTGGATGAGGGATTCTTGACATGGTGTTAGATTTTGTACATTATATTTCTAAAACTATAGTGACTTCTAGGTGTTCATTTCACTTCAAGATACATTTTAAAAGCTGTGCATTTCTATTTCACTAGATAATTAATTAATTTCTTCAATTCCGTATCTGCTGTTATGCATGCAGAATCAAACAGTTTCCATTGACAATGTTTAGAGAGAACAAAAAAGCATATCTAACTCAAATAAGAGTAAATCACTGCGAATGAAGGATTTTAGAGCATACAGGGTTTATACAGATATTTTACAAAAAAAAATCCCTGATTTTCCCTGATTTTTGGGTCTTAATTTACATCAAATTTCCCTGATTTCCTTTGTAGGTTTTCTAACCAGTTCACCTTCAGTGTTTCTAATGTTGTATAAAGTATCCTTTTGAATCCTTTTGAAAAGCAATTATCACCATTTTTTTATTCCCACATGGCGCGTAAAATGCATAAAATGCCAGATCGGATTTACAAATTCCCTGATTTTTCCTGATTTTGAATGAAAATTTCAACATTTCTCTGATTTTCCCTGATGAACTTTCAATTTCCCTAATTCCCCTGAGTCTGTATAAACCCTGAGCATAGCTTCCAGTTTTGTAGCTCAAACATCAATCATCATTATTTACTCTTAGTTCAACCACCGTACCTATAATTATTGGATTCAGAATCATTATTTCTTCGACGATCTCTATCAGGAATTCTACGACGATCTCTATTTCCATCTCTGCGGTGATCATTATCTCTTTCTCTGCGACGATTACGATCTCGATCACGAGAATTCGATCTTGACCGGCTTCTTCTAAAACAAGACAATTGTTTCGATTGTCATTTGTATGATAGCAACAAGCATAACAGATTGTTCAAAGTAATGTCCGTCTATTTTGTTTGTTTCACATTTTGAGCATTTTACCATATCTTTTTTACTCAAAATATATTTTAAGATTAGTATTTGCAAAACTTTATCCTCATAAAATTATTCTATGAGCCCATTCACAAAAGTTTATTCCCGCAAAATTAAAAAGGAGAAAAAAATCGCAAAATTTTGTCCTATGCAAAGGTTTTTCCTTGCCAAAGTTTCTTTGCCGTAATAAATCAAAAACATTTTATTTTCCACAATGAATGTTATATCCTGTGGAGGTTGGTTATATTTGGGGTAGTTTTCAGCTATAAAGACTGTTATTTTCCGGGTGGACATTTTCATCCAAAACAAAGCGCAAAATTTGCCAAAAAAAGGTATATAATTGGTCAATACGATGTTGAGCACACGATAACCCAAGCATTGCCTGTGGAGGTGTAAAGACAGTTATTTTCAGGGTGGGCTATACAGGCAAAATAACTATAATTCAAATTAAGACAAGTGTATTTTGTCAATAGACACGAAACCTACCTTCTATTTCTTATATGGTGAATTTGGTCATCGATATCTTCATCTTTAGGTTTTATTCTAAACAAACAATAAAACATTCGGATAGGGTATAAAGTGTTTGGGAACACAAGTGTTGTGTCAACTTACAATATACCATGGTTGAAAAGAGAGCAAATAATCACTTTAGATGAGAGATTTATGAGCACTGCTTCAGGCCACAAAGCCAATAGCTATGCTAAAAAACCACCTCTTCACCGTGATTATTTACTTTTGTGCATCGATACTTCAAAATTAGTTGCAAAGATCAAAATAAATTGAAAGAAAATGCTCCTCCAGAGGTGATGTCCAAGCATTATTTGAATCCTATCAATAATAAATTCTTGAATCAATGGCAAAATCATTGACAAAATATGTATTGTCATTGTATTTCTAATTTGAATTGGAAGTATATAATTAATAATGTTATAAAAAACTATACTCATGATAGTAATCAAATATTTTATGGCCCTAGAGCGAACACACATTAATACAAATTAATATTTACTTCAAAATTGAAGAAGGAATCTCCCCAAAATCAAAGTGAAGACTTAAATTCCTAAAACTCTAAAATTTCTTTGAAAATAAATCTCTTATCATTGATGAAGAAGCTTCTCCAATACAAAATGTCTGTCAAAAAGATTCATAGTCAAAGTCTCATGACTTGGATATGATATTGCTTAACCAAAAAGTTTGCCAATACTCGGTCCCAAATTGACAAAATTAAAAAAAAATGGCCAGCGGTTTTGTAATATTGCCTAGGATGCCATAGACAAATTTCTGGACAGTACCACGCCTTTTTGGTCCGTTGGACCATAAACTCAATTTGGAGCCTTTTGCCCAAAACTCAGGAACGAGTGAACGAAGTCAAAAGATGTATAAGGATCCCTTCTAGAATATCGCCACGAATGCTGGTACCAAATTTCGAAATGCTGGGAACATGGTCTATTAAAGAAAAGCAGGACACCGCCACTGCTGCCGCAAAGTAATAGCAATAGCCCATCCAAACTTTGCTTGGTGAGCTAAAAAGCAAAATATTTACTTACTGTTCATCCTCAGGTTCAAGTGCTCTAGGTAGCAATGCTTCAAGCTATAAAGAATATTATGACGTGAATACGCTTTGTACAAAAATATATATGCAGGCCTGAATATAACTGATGGACATCACCAATGATGGAGTGTTTTTGAGTATAGTTTTCAGCTTCAAAGCTCAAAACTATACTCAAGAGCATTCTTCCAGGTGACATCCAGCCGTTTATTCAGGCTTGATACACAATAGGGCATGATAACTTCACATGTTCAGCTTCTATTCAGAATGCGTTTCTAGAGATAAGGCATTCGTTAATTTCTCATAAAATAATCCAATATTTCATATCAATACAAATATGCTCTGTGGAGAAGAACATTATTACAACCCTAAAAATAAATGTCAATAGTGAAGAACTGTTTCTTTAGTATAATTTTCTGCTGCAAAAACTTCCATAACATGTGAAGTCCAAAGTTATCCACAGGCTTATTGCTATATATGCAACTATGTACAGGCTTGTTCTATACTATATACGCTAACTGCATACTCCTGTACAGAGTATTCTGCAAACAAAGTATCTCTGGTGAAATGATTGTTGTTGTTTATTCTTTAAGTGTTTCTTACTTCACTAAGAGCAGATGCTGCTACTTTTTCATCTTCATTTCCATCTTCGTCTTCAAGCTAAAACAAATAATGAAGGTGTATACAATGGTGTCAGCACTATATAAAGATATCCTTCTTTTGAATCAAAAGATCATACAGTAGACAAAATATGAGTAAAATACTAGCCTGAAGCTATGCTCAGTTATTATTTACTCTTACGTCAACCTCTGCCAAGTTATACTACTGTATATGGAATATTCTAGAAAATGTTTATAAGTCAAAGCACAATAAATTATCAAATAATAATATATAAAGTGACTAAAGCTTTGGAATTCAACTCAATTATCTTGCCTATTAATTATCCAATAAAAACAATACTAAGAAATGTTTCTAAGAGTGGATTTCCACTAGGCAAAATATTTTGTACAAAAGAAGACATTCCATTGGTAGAAATAGACGTTGCATGCCTAGTGGAAATCAGCCTTACGGCATCATATAGATTAAAGACTGATTGGATTGCAATGCACAAAGAACTGACTATGGTCAAACATGATTTTTGTGTTGCTGAAGTTTAAAGTACACAAGCACAAGGTATGTTTCATATGCCCAGAATAAGAAACATGAATTGAAAAAGCAAATCATGTTATGATATAATTTTTACACAAAGCAATGAATTTGCAACGAAGATTACAAAGCATAACAAAAGTTTTAATACCTTCTCTTTTTTCATAACAACAAGATCATCAGGAAGACATAAACCAGGATATTTCTTCCTTCTTTCCGCCTTAATTTCGTCATCTGGTTGAACCGGCTCATGGTTATTTTTTCTCTTACCTAAATACTCAAAAATAAAAACAATAATAAATCGATATTTACAAGGTTGTCGAACAGTGCATACTGTAAGTTCAAGCCTGAATATAACTGCCAGACATCACATATGCAGGAGTATTTTTGGGTATAGTTTTCAGCTCCAAAAGCTGAAAACTATGCTCAAAAAACATTCCTCTACAGGTGATGTTATATTCATGTTATATTTATTTTAGCACTCAAGTTATATATTACTGCAGGTGTTTTATTCCTTTTTTACTTGTCTATTAAAAAACATTGAAACATGTAACTACCTTTATGTTCCTTTGATGGCTGCATCGTTGTAATCAGTCGATACAAATTTGTGATAAGAGAATCCTGCCAAAAATAAACATAATGACCATATATATACATTCTATTTGCAGACATGCACAAACATAACTGCCAGATATTAGGTGTGTATTGAAGCTGAAAACTATACTGAAGAAATAGTCCTCCAATCTAGGTACATTATGTTGATATGGCTGTTCAGATTTCCGTCTATTTTTCCGTGCGTCCACACTATTTCTCGGAAATTGCCATAGATCTTCCTTTAAAATTTGGCATCTTTACACAAATCATTTAGTCTAACTTATGGACAAAAACATATTTCCAAAAACATGACCCAAACAATGGCCATACCCTTTTAGTTAATTTTTGTCTTTTTAAACTTAATATTCGGCATTCAAAAGCGAAATAACTAATGAAAATGAACTGGAGGAAAAATTTGAAAGCGATTGGTTCCAATTGAGTGGGAAGTCCTTATACTCTTTTCTGGGAGTTTATGAACTAGAAAATGTTTTTCTAATACAGTCAGTAATACATTCTCAAAACTTGTATTATATATAATGAACTTACCGGAAAATCAGCACCATTCTTTGTGAGATACTTTTTAAATTTCTCAACTGATTTACTTTTGCCAGCTAACATGATAACAAATTCAGCTGAAATAAATCACAAACTACGTGAATAAGTGGGAATAATATATACTCTCAGAAAGCTTGTACAAGTATAATAAAACTTGCAGATTCCAATTCTTGAAGTAAAAGCAACTAATCACTGTAATTATTGAGGTTCTGGCAAACCAGAAGCTATGGTCAACCAAATTTATGGTATTGAAAGTAGCCCGCCAAACTGAGAAAAAGTTATATCTATCCACCAACACAATGGTGAAAAAAATGACTTTCGTCAAAGTCTCGTAGCAAATTCAGAAACTTTTTTATAGCTATTTATGATTCAGTAAAAAAAGTAAAAATTTGGCCAGCAATCTCGTAATATTGCCTAGAATGTTAATACCGAATTTCAGGATGGTAAACACCCTTTCGGTCCATTGGATAGAAAACGCATTTTTATATCCAAAATGAGTGAGTGGATGAAATAATAAAAAACGATAAACAGGTGAGTCCTTCCAAAATATTGCCTTGAATGCTGGTACTAAACTTGAAAATGGTAGCACTTAGAAACATGGTCTAATAAGGAAAGTGTGCTGCCGCCACTGTTGCAAAGAGATAGTAATATTCCATCCAAACATTGCTTGGTGGGCTAATTAAACCAATAATAATGACAGAAATTACATTATGAAAATGCTTTTCCACAAATTCTTGAGAAAAGACAATAGAATTTAGATTCATATTTCTCTGGCCGAATTTGCTTAACTGTTTGGGAGATAATATGTTAACAAAAATATAAAGATAGAAAAGAAATGTAAACAAAGATAGCTACGTGGAACCTCATATAGTTTGTCAGCCTACTCCTCCACAGGTGACTTCTGAAAGTAATTTTCAGGTTTGAAGTGTGTGACATATATGAGTAACAGACACAGAAAATAAAACCTTACCATACCTAGTGTTTTATCATTCATTCCCAAGTGATTATCCAGTTCCGTGCATACTTTAGAAACCAATGACAATGTTTCAAGTTTTTGTAATTCATCCATTATAATATATATATATATATACCTTAAGGGAAGAAATTTTGGTGGGAATTTAATTTGGCGGTTGGCAAAATCGGCATATTTGGCGGGAATTTAATTTGGCGGTTGATGAATTTTTTTAAATTTGGCGGGAATTTAATTTGGCGGTAGACCAATTTTTTTAAATTTGGCGGGAATTTAATTTGGCGGTAGACAATTTTTTTTAAATTTGGCGGGAATTTAATTTGGCGGTTTTAAGCAAGTTAAAGTCGCTGCGACACACTGAATAATAAAATTACTGTGATTTCTTATAAGTTGACGACGTAATTCGAGTAATTCGAGATCATGTTTTTAAACAAATTTACAACCAGCTAAAAAATGGTAAAACATAAGAAGTTTCTATAGTACGCTAACAGCAGTCATTTACTCGTCGTCAATTATGATATCAAATGCGTTCCTCACGAAGTCAATTTCATTTTCATCTTCCCATTCCGAATTCTCGTCGTCGTCTTTGTGATGATCGTTCACAAAATTTTCCATCAAATCAACTGTCGGAAAGATTACCTGCACATCACTGATATTCTCATTCGACAATGGTGCGATATCGTTAAAGGGGTCAATAGATGGTAGCGCTGATTCACCCATTTTAATAGCGTCGTAAATCCCCGATGCCTTCCAGCCATTTATGATTATCTTAGAACCGGCTTCAGACGTTATATGATTGTAGAACTCCATAAGCCATTTAGCATGTAGAGGCTTGACTGTTGTCAAACGAAACGTTATGTCAATCTCATCGACCTGCTTTCCCTGAAACAAAGCATTTTCCATTTGCTTTCGATACCACTCTGCGAATTTACTCTTCATATAGGCTTTACAATGCCCATTAACTGTAAGGTCCAGAGGTTGAAACAGATGAGTCATGTTACTCGGAACCCTAACCAGCAAGACATTATTATCATGTAGCAATGATGTAACCTCTTCTGTCATTTGGCCACGAAATACATCCATGATTAATAGCGCGGTTTGGTTAGGTTTCTCCAATTCCTGACGTTGCTTTTCAATGTAAGGTACCACCACTTCTTCAATCACTTTAATAGATTCAACTGTATTACTAAAATGCTTAGGATTAGCACTAAGTGAAAATGAATCAGGGAACTTAAACCTTGGTAAACTCTGTTTCGTCTTTCCACCGTAAATAAGTTGCATTGGCAAGAAATCTCCTTCAAGAGTGATAATGAAAGTTCCAGTTATACATCTTTTATCGGTTGAACCGGCAATTGAGACGGATTTGACACCTTGTTTCGCCAACGTTTGTCGCGCCGATGGTATGTACTTCAAAGGTGTTTGATCAAGATTCATTATTAGACATGATGGTATGTCATTTTTCTCCGCAAGTGAAACAATATCATGAAGATAATCCAACTCGGCCTCTCTTATTGCTCCCTCGGGTATTTCAACTTTTCCAGTAGTCGACATTCGCTTCACAAAGCCCATTCTTTTGAACAAGCTTTTTGTCCAAGATGATGAATCCAAATCTATATGACCGAGATTGTACTCTGGGTACCTTGCGATTAAGGCTTTCGCAGTTGCAATAGCAACTGTGGATGAAATAAGCCCGCCTTTGCTCCGTGTAGCTAGTAAATACTTTTGAACCATTTGGTCAAGCGATCCTAACAACAGGGGACGCCCTCGGGGTAACACATTCAATTCCCTATTGGGGTTACGTTTTTCCTTTACCGCTTGTTTAATTTCTTCTTTGTAAAGCATGCAGAATCTTCTAACAGTGCTCTCGTTCAGAGGATTGTTTTTGCTTGTGAATTTCCTTGCTGCAGCTGCGGGACCATTTTCTGCAGCATACTTCCCGATCTTGAATCTTTCTTCATTCGTCCATCTTTGATATGGTTTTCGTTTGTTTGTGTTTGAACAGCTTTCCACAGCTTCCGTAACGGCCATGCAATCTAGCGACCCCAAACCGGATTCTTGTTGATAGCATATCGACAGAGTGGGAGTTCTCTCTATAAAAAAATAATTTTATTCTGTAATGATGCAGTCTTAATAATTCGCTCCGTGTTTACTCATTGAAGAAATTACCAAAACCCCAAAGTATTTTGAAATTCAACGCCCCGAATACTCAACGCGAATTTAATATTTGTCTGGTTATATTTAACAAGAAATATATTTTTTACTAAAAAAGAAATGGCAAGCAAGCTGCTTTTCTGGTCTCCTCTGCTCAAGCCTGACTGTCAATTCGCACCGACATATTTGAAAGTTTGAAAAAAATTGAATTTCGCTTACAACTTTCAATTGTTTTCCTGAATGAAGGGCTTAGATTTTAGACTACACTAGCATAAATTTCTTACCTGTTTGTGATAGAGGACATGCATTGTTTTCATCTTTTTTTGATTCTTTTTCACTTGCTTTTGCTAATTTTCTGATGAGAGACATCTCGATCTATTCATATTATGTCAATGTAATCTTTGTGTTGTTTATCCCTGTTCGTCTAAGAATGTCTTTTTGTAGACATTCATTCGCAGTTTTTTCTTTTTTTTGTCTCTTACTGTAAATTAGACAAAGAAAAGAAAAAAACGTAGCAAAGAAATAATGAAATCTATTTCTCAAAAATTCGAAAGCCGCTTTGGAAATTGACAACAACAACAACAATTGACAATACTAATCATTTTTCAGACATTATTATAAAGTAAGAAGTTTTTGAAATCTTCACAGATTAAAATTCATTCAATAGAGGAGGATGGCGTACAACAAAATTTTTGAGTTTACGTCGGCAGTCCGAGGTTTCCACTACTACCGCAAGTGTTGGAGACCGGAGGTTGAGCAAAAGCTGAATTGTTACCATGAGCCTAACAACCCATTTGATCGGTTTGCGATCAAATGTTGCGCAATTGGAAATGAAGAAACAGTTGGTCATCTTCCGAAAGAGATTTCAAGGACCACAAAATGTTTTATGGACAGAGGTGCAAGTGTCGTTATTCAATTGACAAGTGAACACTACCGACGATCCCCCTTAGTACAAGGCGGAATTGAGATTCCATGCAAGGTGACCGCAACGATACCAGGAACGGTGTCAAATGTTCTTTGCATGGAAAGATACAAAGAACTTGTCAAAACTCTATACACGGAACCAAAAAATGAAGAAATCTTGGGGTCGTTTTTACAAACAACAGACAACGTACCACTCCCTGCACCTCACGTACCAAAAAAGAAAAAAATTAGCAAAAAAATCTGTGATCAAAAAAAGATAAAAGATATACGGAGCTTTTTTGGAAACGCTGCAGGGGAAAATGTTTCAAAAGTCCCATCTTTAAATAAGAATACTAACGCTAAAGACAAAGTCATCACAATAGACTGATGTTTTCAAGTTTTTAAGACTGTGTAAATATTTATAAAAAAATAAGTTTTCCTTTCTTTGAAAACTACCGTTTTTTTCTTACCTTATCACCCCCTTAC
>JAULBZ010000024.1:0-55292 GCA_032360805.1 Neoturris breviconis
TTTTTCGTTATTGATAACGTCATAGCAGGTATAAATGACGTCATCAAGTCAATTTTTTTTTATCAAAGTGTTTGTATTGATTTGTTCTATAAGTCTACCAAGTTTCGTATCATAAGCATCGGCGGTTAGGAAAAAAATGGCCGCAGCAAATAATTTAACAAATGATACTTACATCAAAACCAGTTGCAACTTCACCTGAACCTATATGACCAGTATGCTAAAAAGATAAATGCTGAGTAACAGAATTCAAAATAAATACAGTAGCTACAATAAAGGAGAATATCAATGATTTTGAAATAAATTATTTATTTGGAAGTAATACATGACTATTACTTTACAATTTTAACAGTAGTGCTTGAAATATGAGACTAAACACTATGGAAGAGGAATTTTTGAGCAAATAGCCTGAAGCTATGCTCAAAAATTCCTTCTCCAGTGATTATTTTCTCTTATTTCGAGCAGTGCTTGTTAAGTTGTAACTTCAGGTTTGTACTAATTTTTTGAACAAAATCCCTGATGAACTATCAACAACTGGTCGTACCAATAATAAAACGTTCCTGGTTCAATGCTATACATGGGGGGAAATTTTGAGCCACGTCCCTGGAAGCACTGCCATCTATCTGTTCCCCATGTAATGTGGTTACGACCATGTTTCAGGGATAATAAGGTAGATTGAGGATTGTATCCCCTATCAGAAGAATGACGAAGATCTGGAGAGGGTTTCTTTTAATGGCCTCATGCTTTTCATGCACCAATTATCTTGCCCTCATAAAAAAAATTATATGCATCATTAATTCTAGTCATGGTACGACAAATCCTCAAAAAAATAAATAAACAAAAATTTAAGTGATAGTAATGCTAAATTATTTCATTAGGCAGTGCTGTTCTAAAACAACAAATTAGGAACGCTAAGTGCAGCTTCGATAGACACAGCAGCAAAAAAATAAAGTAAACCGGGTTATTAGACAAATATTCCTCTAGAATCACCATTGATCATGAATTGTTTTAGTCGCAAAGTGCAAATACAAAAAGAAAGTCAATATTGTTTTTTGGAAAATTTTACTCACCACTACTCACCGAAAAACAAAATGACTGCTTCATTTTGTAAATAAAAAATAAAGTGTTTTTCAGCCTAACCAATTGTGCTCACTCAAATAAAACACTGCTCAATGGGTTATGGTGTACACACAATTATAAATCTATCATTTTAATTTGTTGTTGTGCGACAACCCAGTGCAAGAAAGGGTTAAAAAAAATCTAATTTCCTGGTTTATATGGTTCCGAAATAGACACTGGATGGACTTTTAAGCATTCATCCTGAATAGTTACACTTCAAAACCTTACAGTAGGTACAAAAAGGTAGGTACTAACCTGAAAATTTGTTGGTAAACCAATTTGTGATCTGTCGATCTTAGGTCGCCGTCTCTAAAGTAACAAAATATATGTAACAAATATGCTTAAATACAGCTGACAAATTCAATTCTACTAAAAATATTCACTATGGAGGAGCGTTGTTGATGCATGCAGTGCTCGAGCAAGAGCAATAATTACTATGGGGGAGAGATTTGTAGCTTTAGAATAAAAAGGCTGAATCTCAAAAACACTCATCCATAGTGATTATTACACTCTTATTTCACAGTTTTAAAATACATAATTTATTGTATTAGTGGTATTGACAATATATATTACTATCTTATCTTATCTATCTGGCAAAAACAAAAAACCATGGTGGTTTTTTGTTCTTATTTTTGGCATTGTATTTAAAACCTTCAGAATTATTATAATTGGTATCTGTGGTTGAGCATAGTGCAAATATAGGAGGGGAAAACGGCCTGCACCAAGTTTGATATGGTACTGTATCTTTGGGAGCACCAATATTATGCATGTGATACTTTGTGACTTTTATTTACCTGGACTTAAAATCTAGACAGAATATACTGTTTAAAAACCATTTAGTCCAAAATCCAATATGTTATCCAATATAAAAAGAATAGTTAGTGATGTCATATCTTCATTATGTGACAATATCTGATATACATATTTTTTGTTTTTAATACTAATGTTAAAAATGCAAAAAAATTGTGGGAAGAATCTTTCGCATTTAAGCTATTTCAAAAAAATGTAGGTATAAAGGTAACTTTAAAAGTTTCACATTGAAAAATAGTAGTTTTACATTTACCTATCATAGCTTTATATAACATTACTGTACTTTTGACTTTTTTACAAACAAAGTTTGTTTCCCTCTTTGTATGCTTATATTTTGAATATCTGAATCCTTATTTAAAATTAGAGTTTTTAAAACAAACTATGTTTTATTCCATTTGTATATATAGGTCCCATTACATTAGCTCCCTTAATAAAATATGTAGCGATGGCTATTAAAATGAGAATGCCCACAAACATATTTGTGTGACAGAATAATTATCCAATTTTTGATTAGCGACAAAAATTAATTCATCAATATGAGGATGCCAACACAATGGAAATTTTAGTTTCTTCGTTCCTATGTCACAAATCTGTTTAATGCTGCGGTATTTTAATGTTTACATCACATTTTCACATTGTTCTAATGAACTTTTGCCATAAATCGAACCATAGATGGTCGTTTCAATAATCATGATCTGATATCCATTGCTGATATGTCCGAAGTTCGTGAACGGCATCCTAGGTTACCAAGGTATTAAATTTCATGAATACAAAATTTTGCGAGCTCTGAATTTTTTGAAATTCATGAAGATTAAATTTCACAAAACATGAAAAATGCGAAATTTGATAACTGCAAAATTTAATTTCTTAGATTGATTCACAAACGTAGGACATGTTTCTAAAAATCAGAAAAATAAACTGATAACTCTGACATATATCTAACATACAAGTCGATAATCTCATCTATCAAAGTGGTCCGATATGGTATGTTCAGTTCCTAATAAATACAGCAGGGTGAGAAGTGGGAATTTTCGTTTTTAGAGCATCTTTAAGTCATTTCATGAACCAAAGGCATTCACTACTAAGAACGGTATATATATATGCTACATGTATATGTTACCAATATGACGAGTGACGTTTCTTCACAGAGAAAGGGATATATGGACATTTTCAAGTAAGACTGACAGAAATCAAGCAAAATGTTGCAAATGGGATTATTGTTAAAGAATGATCATCTGTTAAGATCCTAAAGCCTTTAGTCAACAGTTTTACAGGTTTCAGAAAATGAATATAATAACAATTTGATAATCCCATTCAAAAATAGTTTTAACAAACAAAGATATTGACGAACAATAAAATGTTAAAAATTGACAGTAAAAAATTATGGAAAATTATTATTTTTGTCTAGTGCGGATTCTTTTTTTGAAATATCCTATTTTTCTACCGCACCAAACTTAGGGTTAATCAGAACCAATTTCCCCAACTTTTTTCTTCAAAAATGCAAACATGATAAAAATATAACGCATTATAACTATCAGTTCAATAGTATATTGTTAGTTTTTATCTTCATTTAACTCAAAACAGTAGATTTGACAAAATTGTAACTAGATGTTTTGATACTATTGTGATAAAATAAATCTTCCCAGGCCATTATGTGATAAAATAGTAACAGTAGTGTTGTCTCATCATGTGATTGTCCTGAATGGCCTGATAGATTAATGTCCTGAAGCATTTTTTATTTTTAAGAACCATTAAGGCATAGTTAACAAACTTTTTTTTTGCTCAAAAGGAGGAAAGCATAGCCTGAAGCAATGCTTAAAAATCCATCCTTCACAGTGGTTATGAATTGGATACACACATTATACATTATAGTATATGTATACACCAAATAGAAATAGAGAATATACATGTATTATGTATTGTGTATGTATTAGTTGTGCTTTTAAAGACTTGTGTATACGTATGCATGTACATATGTATAAGAAATTATATACACATATTATATTGTTTGACTATACTATGTTTTATTGGTATAGAAACCTTTTTTTTGTAAAACTAACACATAAATTATCTAAAAGGTGGTTGTCATCATCTGTTATAAAAATTAATAAATAAAGAATAATGAAATAGAACAATAAATTTTCTTTAAAACAATCCATTCTTTTATTAAAAAATTGAATTGTGTATTGTCATTAAATATTACTAATTTGCATTGGGAGTAATTATTAATGTTAGAAAAAACAACTTACGACCCTACTGTAAAGTGGATAACATTAATATTTATTTTTATGATAAAAAAATATACTTACCGTATTTCCTGTGATAAGTGCCCTGGGCGCTTATTAATTTTCGAATTGGGGTGGGCGCTTATTAGAGGGGTGTTCTTATTTTAAAATTTGGAAATTAGAGTGGGCGCTTATTGGAAATCCAAAGAAATAAAGACAACACAAATTCAAACAACTTGATTTTCAAATAATTTCGACATCTTCATCAGTCCCTGAATCTTTATCGAGCTTGTTTGCCGGGTTATTCTCTTATGTCGGAATTGTTCAAAATGAAAGGATCACAGCTCACAACTTCATGAAAAATTTCTGTTGCTTGCAAAAGACGTTCTCGTACAGATGCCAATGGTTTTCCAGGTGCAAAACATGTTATTTTGTTATTTTCTGCTCCATTAGTGGCGTTAGACAAGGCTGTCTCTAATGTCTTCTCTAATAAGCACCATGGGCGCTTGTTAAAGGTGGACACTAATTAGAGAGGACAGGGGAGGGGGTGCTTAATAAAGGCTGGGCGCTTATTACAGAAAATACGGTATATATATCTGAAGAAAAAAAATCATTTTTTGATTTTTTTGCTTGCAACATCTCTGTCAATCTTTATTTGAACATATTCCTATATTCCAATTGACTTGGGATAATCAACGGAAAGAACATATTTTCGGTTCATTGGCACCCTTGTGGCTTCCTAATTCCACTCTCTTACTATATTTTTGCGAGTACATATGTCTAGACTGGAATAATGTGTAGAAAAATTGTCTCCATTGATTACTTTGATCTTAAAAATGATCTGAAGAAGTATTTTATTGCCTCATATTAATCCTCCCCGTATGTTTGTGCTGTCTTGTGCATCCTGTGCCGCTCATTGTATTTGTCCAAGGGTGGCCATATACCCTTGCCTCAGCTTTATGCTCTTAGGTCTCCCTTCAATAATAGTAGCTATATAATATAAATTATTATTCTAGTCAATCTTTATATATTTTGATTTATTATGATCTGACTCGTACAGCTACTATTGATTAAATAAATATCTTATCTTATCTTCGTCCCATGTGTTTTATTAGCCAGTTTTGTCCTCGCAACCTAACTCGTAGCCTACACTTTTTCACTATCATTTAACAAAAAATGAGAGCATAATATTCATGCTAGATTCGTGCTAGCCAGCTCCCTGTTGCAGTGAAGAGGCACAAAATCTGTGTACAGCCGTATTTTTTGTGTTTTGTGGCGCACATCATCATAAAATCCCTTTTTGCTGGGATTAAAACATATAGCTATTATACTAGGGCATAACATTGATAAAACAGAAGCATTGAATAAAAAGAAAGAATTTATCAATTGCATATATATGTATGCGTTATTATTAACTGTATAGAAAATCAACAAACGAGGTCAGACGGTCAGAGTCAATCAAACGTGATGGTTTTCTCTTCTTTGCCTCCACCTCTTTTTATCACTCACTCACTACTTACTGGGGGCGGCTGTTCATCCACACAACATGGGAAACAAAACATAACTAAGCTCATCATCAAAGATAACGATGAAAAAAACTAAATATTGATATAGTATAGTAGTAGGGGATTCCAGTTCAAAATCCTCGCCCTTTTTCCATCTCAGGATTTTTTATGCACAACATATCGAAGCAGCCATAATGATTGACGACCGTTAAACAATTTACTACGACCACCAATAAGGAGGGTCTCGAACACGAAAATACGAACATCCGCGAGTCCGAGTTGCATTGACCAAAGCAGTAATAACATCTACTAGCAACAACAAAATATTTAGCAAATAGACTTTTTAAAATAATAAGTTAAGACAAAAATTTATTCTACATTCTTGATGCAAAGAGAACTTGAGAATGTATGGTATGCACAATTTCGTGCGGGCCGTCGTAAAGTTAACGAGGATGAAAACTGTTTTTGCATCGGCCGAATCGGATTAACGGAATTTAAATTTCGAAATACCCTTTCGAAGGACCCAGCAGATAAGATAAGAGCCAGATAAGAGTGGGACGCCAGGAACGCCTATGTGGAACTGTAAATTGAAGACCCATTAAAACCATGTATGCTGGATTGGGGGTCGGTTAGGTTCCTAAGAAGACACATATGCTAGGGTCATATATACCTTCTACTCACGGCAACCCCAACCTCTTCGTGCGTGGTAACCAAGTCACTGGGGAACGCTAACCTAGAGTTCTGCCAAAATGTGAGTACAGGTCACCGTTATGATTAAATCTATGCTTGCTAAATTGGAGTCAGTGGTGCTCATTGACGATGCTGAAGAGTTGACACGACGTCAGTTTCGGTAATTAGCAGTTTTGTTAGTCTACATGGCAGTAACTCTGGTACCCAGGCAGCTCTGCTAGTCAAGTTGACTGCAGTTTCGGCACATACGCAGCATATCATCAATGCAAGAAGATGAGTTGTGAATGACTTTATTAGATGAATTTCAAAGTAACGAAGGATACTAACAGGGAGATCGCCGGGACCCAAATCTGCGTAGATTAGAGGTCTCCGTTCTACTGGTCTGCTGAGTGGTTTCACTGCCCCTCTTTTGAAAAACACCGCACTAATGTTTCAGCATTTTCAAAACCGATAACTCAAAATTTATAATACGGAGGGGTAAAATGAAGTGAATAAATAACAGAGGGTTACAGTACTAAACAATCAAGGTCATAAATTATAATAAAATTCGAGAATTTTAAACAGTAAGTAGTAGTAGTAATACACACCACAAGTGAAGCAAAACCGCGGAAAACGACCCATGACAAGTCCCAAGAGATTTTTTTAAATTCGACAGATTTTCTTGATTAGAATCAGCCTAGTACCCATGCTCTTGGAACAAATTCTAACTTTCTTTCCGCTTTATCTTGCTAGTAAAAATTTAAGGCTTATTTTCAAAGTTGAAATTCCATTCCCACAAATATTTGTGACCATGATTGTAGTTATGGCATTTTGAAAGTTTACTTTTAAAGTTACAGCATACTTCCAATCTGCTAGCTTGTAGTTTATCTAATGTAAACTGGGCTTTATTATATACGAGGTTTATAATATCGCACTATTGCTTCTGTTGCTTCTAAGCCTCTTTCACAGACTAACTCATCTCCCAAATCTCACATAGTCTGTTTTCTTCTGAAGTTTTTATGTACATCGCTGTCAAAATTCAAAAACGCGTTAATAGATGGTAATTTATGCAACAGAAATGTAATTATTTCATTTTCATAGTAGCTTTGGTACCATTAATTATGATGCCCCAACGAAGAGTCGAATCAGTAAATCAATAATGCATAAATTACCACACATTAACGCGTCGGACGAAAGTGTACTGTGGATCAGGCTAATAGACCACGCTATCATGTCTACGAAAGACGTTTTCATTGTCTTCATATCACCTATTCTTGTAAAACTGAACATCACCATTACGTCTAAGTTTACGAGTCACTTGTTTATCGCAAAACCATCCTAGCCACTATACTACTACAATCAAGGTCATATATATTTGGTAAAAGGGAAATTCGTGCAAAAATTTGGAATTTCAACTTTGACAATTAGCCGTAAATTTTTAAGTCTCAGGTCTACTAGATAAATCTCTGAGATAAATCTTAAGAGACTTCTCATGGTTATTTTCCGCACTTTTGTTTTTACTTGTGGTTTATATCGCCCTATAAAATTCATAAGTTTTATCATTATTGATTGTAGGTATGCTAGACGTGTATTACGATGGTAAAAACTATCAAAACAGTCCACTATATAGGTTCAGTATACCATAAAGTTAAATTTCTCACGCTCTTACCTTCAAGAACTTCATAGCTGTTCTGTACTAGCTCTGTGAGGATAAGCATTATCAGTGGAAATCGTTTATTGACATTTATTACATCCAAAAGCATGTTTGCATATGTAAGCATTAGTCACGTTGATATACTCCCTTGAATGAAAACTGTGTCAGGAAAGAGTATGTTTGGAAAGTAAACCAGATTTCCTATAGTTCGTATTTAAAGGATTAACATCCGTTATGTTAAAAATAACAAAAATATATATTAAAAATGTGAACTATTGCGAAGGAGATTATGCTAATGAGCTCGTCTTAATGGGTTTATCCGTTCTTACGCAGCACTTCTCGCTGTAAATACTAATTCATAGATATTGCAGGAAATTATTGTAATAATACGCGTACACCGCGGTCATTAAAAAAGCGTGAGAAAAATATTTTTGGAAAAAATCATTTAAGCCAAATAAAGCGATGTCCGTGAAATAAGTAAAATCTTAAGAAGGTACCAATTCAACGATTTTGCAATGGAATGGTTTATTCAATCAATTACAAATTCGTTAACACAACACCCTTCATCGTAGACATTGTATACAGTGAACACCAGAAGGTTTGGAAACGAATCTGACGAAAACAAATATATTTTTATTCTGGCTTTAATTATTTCTTGTAATATAAAATAAATTTGTGTCAGGAGATCGAAATAATATAGTATCTGCGAAGAAGTGTGTGCGAAATAATAGGAAATAACTACTGTGGAGGAGTGATTTTTGAGCAGGCTACTCAAAGCTATGCTCAAATATTGCTCCTACACAGTGTTTATTTGCTCTTACTTCGACCACTGCTAAACGAACTTGCAATTGATTGAACAATTAAATTCATCGCAAGATCGTCGACTCAGCACTCCTCCTTAAGTCCGGTTCTCATTCAGCGTATATTTCCGCGAGGGTTTCTAAAGTTAAGAAATTTGGTTGGTCGAAAGTTCGGCGTGTACGCTTAAAAGTTATTTTTCAACTTTTAAGTAGAAAAATGCTGCCCACGAGGAAACATATGCGCTGAATGGAAACCGGGCTTTAAGGTTGATTGACTCCAAGCGAAAAATTAGTTGTAAAAGAAGACATTCCGTTAGTATAATTCGACACCACGAATCACGTGACGTAAATCTCTACCAATGGAATGTCTTCTTTTGGATTTCGCAATGAACCATTACAAATACTATTGTTTCATCTCGAACACTGTTTGTGCAAGTATGGTACAAATATTCATAAAAAATATAGAAAACTCTGTTAGTAAACATTGTTCGCACTAAGTAAGTAATCGGAAGTTTATTGTTTCAGGAGTTCCAAAAGTAGTAGCCACTCTGTCCTTTGGGTTTTCCTTGGCAGGGACAACAATAGACCTGGTTCACAAATGCATGAAAACGGGCTGGCTGCTCAAAGTAAAAACTTGTTGCAATGCAATAACTTCCTTTTTGTGCAGTGACTGCATTGCAACAAGTTTTTACGCAGCCAGTATTTGTAAACAGGTCTATAGAAGATCAATAGATTATCAGGGGTCAATGAGTAGTCAAGTGACAATAGGTTCCCGACGGGCACACAACGTCGGATCAACGTCGAAACAACGACAGTGCCTACTGCGTTATAGACATATTTATAGGATTTTCTAACTGTTACGCATGCGCTAGATACAAATTCCAGCATAAACTCTACCCAGTAGGCAAAAAAAACTTGTTCAAAGTCTGCAGTAAAGACGTTAGATCGACGTTGTTTCAGCGTCTTTATTGCGGACTTTGAACAAGTTTTTGCACACTAAATAAGTTAAACTGTCTAAAATATGGTGCAAAATAAACTATAACTGCAAATGTATATATATATATATAAACTACAAATTCTCATACAAATTACATCAGTGGAGAAGAGTACCGACTCATATATCACTATCTTTCGCAAAGAGTGCAAGTTGGCCAAACAAAATTGAAACAACGTCGTGCATCAATATTTCTACACAACGAGCAACTAAAAATCTTCACGGCTTGAAATATCGCAATTTAAATTTCGTTAACTTCGGCCGATTTCATTTCAATCCTAATCTTAAAGGTAATTTCCTCTATGCAAAATATACCGCATGAAAAGCCAGCCAAAAGAAGACATTCCATTGGTAGTAGTTAACGCTACATGGTGTGTGATGCTTTCCGCGCGGAATCTTCGCCCAGCGGAAATCAAGCTTTAAATTGGAGGTCGTCTTGTAACGTTAACGTTCGTAACTTAAGGCAGGTTCCCACTGAGTGGCGTTATTTAAATTTATCTTAACGCAAGCGTCAAAAAGACACTTTAAATAAAAATAAAATTTCATTTCAAGCGCCGGTAACGCGACTATGTTCACATTGGAAAGAAAAACATTTCGTGGCGCTAATCCCCACGGCGTTACGATTTAACGCCACTCTGTTGGAACCAAGCTTTAAGAAGTTAGGAAGGACATAAGTAATATTTTCTTTATCGTTTGAACTGAAGCACAAATGTAAGAATAATATGATTTGTACAGCTTCCTTCTTTGAACGAATGTAAATTTAATCAAACAGGCGAATTCATTCCCACGCATTCTAAATGAAGCCAATCATTGGTTGAAAGTGACGTCATCACCTGTTAGGTGACGTCGCTTTTAACTAATGTAATAGCTTCATTTAGAATTCGCTCGAACGAATTCGCCTAGTGGAAATCTGCCTTAAGAGTAGGATATATTTGCGTCTTCTTGGACAGTTGGATTTAGCGATTATTGGACGCACATAGGAAATTTGGATTCATTGATTTGGCGTGACTTGAACGTACACAGGTGGTTTGGATATAGTAACGTTTTTATTCGTCCACAGGTACACATTACCAGTTCTATCAGCAGAGAAGAAATGCAATGGGTCCAATGAAGAAAATGACAAGCTAAAATTTTAGAAAACATAAAAGAATATATTAGTGACATCACCTGACCAGCTGTTTCAACAACGCTCAATTATCGGATCCGACAGAATTTTTATTAGACAATGTTAAAAATAAGCTCCTACAGAGGAGAGCAGTGGCAAAATAAGAACAAATAATCAACCTAGTTATGTACAAAAATATCTCCTCTGCAGTGATCATTTACTCTTCATTTCAACCACTAAGAGTAAACAATCCTGTATTTATTTATTAAAACGATTCATTCATGCCAGTGGGCAAAAACTTGTTCAAAGTCCGCAGTAAAGACGCCAGAACAACGCTTTCAACAACCAATGGAAGATGATTCTGTTTTTGACGTTTTATTCTGCAGTCTTTACTAACCAAGCGTTGGTCTACAATCCTGTATGTAACTGCTGCACACTGATTTTGGAGGGGTGTATTTAGTAAAGTTTTCAGAATTGAAGCTGAAAACTATATTAAAAAACACTCCTCCACAGGCGATATCCGGAAGTTATATTCAAGCTTATTCTAACGTCACTCGGTCGTCACAACGTGAAAGAGTGTCGTGCACGGCACCGGATCGTATAATGTATATTACCAAGATATATATTAACATACATGGATATATTAACATATATGAAAATTTACGACCCGTTTTTGTGTGTGGTGTGAACACTGGACTAAAGGTGACAAAAGTCAAAAAAAGACATTGCATTGGTAGAAATTGACGTCACACACCAATGCAATGTTTTCTTTTGGCTTTCGCATGAACATTTTCGCCTAGTGGGAATTTTTTACTTACGATGTAATGGGCTCTTGTGATGAATTAGCTTGCATACTTCGTAAAGGTTGTAAGGTCCATGTATCCCACATCCTAAAGAAATCGGGGATTCAATTAAGATTGTTTGATTGTGTCCTATTTATATCATTTAAAGCTAAATATAACCATTTATATAGTTGTCATAAAAGCTATTCTCTGAGATCTTGTTATGTATTAATTGGAAAATTCTAATTCTATTAGCAATAACTTGAAACCATTTCAATCATAAAGAAAAAGTGTCATAATTTTTTTTGAATGAGTCGTCATGCTTTCTCGAACCGTTGCCTGAAGTAACAAATTTCAAGACAAATCAATATTTGAAAATAAGAGTTAGCAAATTGTCATTGGTTCAACGATTTTGCTATTGATCGAAGAATCCACCAATCAATTAAAAGTTCGGTGACTGTAAGATTGACTTCCACTCGAGGGGAAAAATTTGCAGCGAAAGCTAAAAGTAGATATTCCATTGGTAGAAATCAACGTGATACATGATGTGACGTCAATTTCTACCAATGAGATGTCTTCTTTTGACTTTCGCTGCAAATTTTCCGCCACGCGGAAATCAATACATTTTTGACTAAACCCCAGTGGTCAAAATAAGAGCGAATAATCACTGTGGATGAGAGGTTTTTGAGCATTGGTTGAAGTTAAAAAGCCCGACGTTATGCACAGAACTCCATCCTCCGCAGTGACTTATTTGCTCTTATTTCACTCCCTAAATCTTACCTTATCATTCCATTCTCCATCCCTGCAGCAATTACGTTTACAGCAATACCATCAGATAATGACGAGAATGATAAACAGTTCACTCTTGCATCTGTTATTTTATTGATTGGTTTTCCATTAACTGTCCAAAGATATATCATACCTTTCGTACCTACGATATAGAAACAAATGAATCGCAACTTTGTTGATGTAGCTCTACTCCGATACTTACTACTGTAAATGTCCGACTAAAGCGCTTATCTAATTTTCGGAAAGGCGCTTATTCGGAAGCGGCGCTGCTTATTTCAAACTTGTTGTACTGCAAAGCTTCCTGTCAAAATTCTCTAACACAGTCCAGTACTTCGCCAAACTGTGGTGTCCAGAAGCTCTTGTAGACGTGGAGTATGGAATTTACCTGATTTAATTTAGCAGCAATTGTGCATGCTAGGTTTACACTGTTATAAACAGGGGAAACAAACTTTGTTGCTGCTTTTCAAATAAGCGCCGCACGTAAAAATAACCTTAATAAGCGCTGCAGTATCAAAATAATGCGGCGCTTATTCGAAAGCTTAATCGGACATTTACAGTATGCTTATTTAGAAACTTAATTAAACTTTATATTGAACAATAGTTCAAGAGAAGCAGCGGATCAACTGATTTGATTTAAGTTAGAAAACGTAGCTGGCAAAAGTGTCAAAGCACTCGAATTAATTAGTTTCTTCGCTACAATAAAACCCACCCACTAAAAGATAATTTCCACTAGGTAAATATTAGCTCCGGAAGCCAAAAGAAGACATTCCATTGGTAGAAAATACATACCTTGATTACAAGCAGTGGCAATATCACCAGATGCATCGTTTACAGTAACACAATCTATTGAACTTTCATGTTTTACTATACTACGGATGTAACATAACCTACACAAGAAATAAAATATATTTACAACTATAAAGAAGATACTCATTCAACGACTTTGCATTTGATTAGCTCCCTCGTAAACAAGAAACCAATTAAATGACAAGATCTTTTGCATCATCTTCGCAGTTTTAAAATCAGCGAGTAACTATAATATCAACTGTATATTTATGAAATGCAATGAAGGTAGTAAGTAACCTTTTGGTAAAAAACTATAAGTGTAACCTTGGTAAGTGAAATTCCAAATAACAGAAACAATTTTCTCTGCTTAATTTGTGAAAAATATGTAAACAGAAACTATTTGGTGTAATCCCTTTGAAGGCTTAACGAGAATAAACTATCAATTTCTAGTTTACCGGTGTTCTATTTTCTTTTGAAAAGTAAACAGAAAAAGTGAGATTTATTTTATAAGAATGACACAAAAAGTATACCTGTTCAAATCCCATATAATTGCAGTACAATCCTTTGAGGTAGTGACAGCAATGCTATACACTTTACAAACTTGAATGGATGTTATGACGTCATTGTGACCTAATAAATTCTGCTTAGCACCAACAATATCCAAACAAGGCTGAAGAAAATAAAAGAGTTACAATTGATACCTCAAAAAAAAAACACGCAGAAAAACTGTTGACTATTCAATAATACACTGGAAAATTTGAGAAGCATCGACCGAAATCAAATCAAATATCACTGTGGAGGAGTGATCTTTGAGCATAACTTCAGGCTTTGTAGCCTACGCTCAAAACTACGCTCAAAAATCACTCTTCCACAGTGATTATTTGATTTGATTTCGACCACTGGGGAAAAGGAAGAAGAAAAAAATTAATGGAATGGAAATTTAAACTCACCCCATCCATAGAGAATCTAACTGGCCACACATTTAGTACACCTGAAGTTCCACCAACCAATAGAATTTCCGCACATGGTACATATTCACAACAGGTCACATTATCAGGCCTCATTGGATTGAAAGTCGTCTTAAGGTTAGTGTTTGTAGAATGTACACGTAATAACATATCGTTATAACCCCATGTCAACATCCCGATCTTTTTATTCACGTGATTCAAACTGCTATTTGACAAGATACAGATATTACTGCTACATAAATATACTGACAAATCGTAAGCTGACGTGATGATTTTCGATGCAGAGTATGTAAAAGTTTGAATCCAATGAACCACAGGTGGAGGAAGGCTTGGTGAACCACAGTAATCACCCCACTGTACACCACTCACGGTATCAATGGGTGACGACAAAGCTGAAATATATGAAATAAGAAAGGTGAACAAGAGTTTGGTACGTAATAACATCTGCAGAAGAGAGCGTTCGAGTCAACGATCTCGTGTTTGACCGGCCTCTACTTTGAGATGATGCCAACCAATTTTCGGATCATTGATTCAATACGCTCCTCTGCAGATACTAATGAGCTGTTGTTGGAAGGTAATCTATTTTTTACACGCAATAATATGAGACGTAATATCAAAGATCTTGCGTTTCATTGGCTTCTACATTACGAAACAACCAATCAACTGTGAGATCGTTGACTAAATCCTTTTTTGGGGAGTACTAAGGTATTTTGAATTACAAACATACCAGTAGAGTCACTGCGATAATTAAAAACTATCCAAAAAAATGTCTGTGGAAGAGGGTACTTATTCAAGTGATCAACTTATTCGTATTGAAGAACCAATGGTAAATTCGCTTACATAACACGTGGCTACCCAAGTGGGCAAAAGCTTGTTCAAAGTCCGCATTAAAGACGCTAGTTCAACGTCGAACGACGTTGTTAACTTACATCTTAAACAGGTTAACTTACATCTTAAACTCGAAAGTGGATCTTTAGAAATGTCTTTATCTTTTGGTGCTGATGATGAAATCATATTCTCCATCGTAGTTGGAAAAATATCCATCAATGTAGGTGTAGTTGATGATTTTGAAAATCTCTTCGGGTGAGGAGAGGTAAACAGTTGTAAAGGTGTTTGTCCATATGTTTCAATCATAGTTTGTAATGCACGACGATGGATTTTATCCGATATTGCATTCACATCAACACCAAAGTAAGTCTAAATTATATAATACATCCAAGTAACGCACACTGTCGACTCGTCACATCTAAGTAGACGTCTAACATGACGTCTACTGTCAATGAAAAAATGATTTGAAGTCTAGATGATCAAATAAACCGACAGAAAGTTATTGTTTGGGTTTAAATTGTGGAAAAGGGTGTCAATGATCTTGTAATTATATATTAACGAAACCAATCAATTAGAAGACCGTTAAGCGAGCACACTTCTCCACAGAAATCATTTTTTGTATTGACCCTTCTGCAGTAAACTATGGAAATCATGTAAGAATGAGCATACCGCTGGATGAAACACATTAGTTGCTTTGATAGCAGCTTGTCCTGTTTGTTTATTTCCAAACGTAAGATCAATCCAATGATGTAAATGCGCTGATATATAGCTGGATTCTAATGCCTGAAATCAAAATAATAGATCAGTTGAGGAGCATCCCTGCGAGTACGCGTTATCCGAACAACGTCACGACGTCATGTCCCCCCCCTGGGATGTCAACAACAGTACTTAAAATAAGAGCAACTAATCACTGTGGAGGAGTGATTTGTGAGCACAGCTTCACAGTGATTATTGTTCCTATTTTAAGCACCAATCAGCTGCATGTTTGTTGACGCTCTTCTTCACAACACTTGTTATCAAAACTTTGATGATTTTGAATAACAATTCACCAAAAATTTAATTTCAAAATCTTAAAATTTGGAATAATAACGACTTTAGAACTACTCATTTAATGTCTTGAGTGTTTATCTGGGATTGGTGATCTTATGTTGGCTGAATGAATTATATATAACTGTTGTTGGGGATTAGCCATTGGGATCGCTTAATAGGAGGCGGGGAAATCTTGAGTTATGACACCATAATTAATGTCATCGAAGTGAAGTATTAGCTATTTTTAACTTCATATTTTTAGATTTACCCAGCTTGCTTTTTTAGATACAAATCATATGAACAATTCATTTATACCTGCATATGAATAAGAGTAAATAATCTTGGATCATTGTTACACCATTTTGGTAAGTTCACGTTATGAACACGATCTTTAGTTTGACGCACACCCATATCATACTCTATCAAAACAATAATAATAATAATAAAAATGTATTCTCCAAAAATAGGTTTACATATATTCGTCAAAATAAAAGTGAATAATCACAGTGGAGGAGTGATTTTTGAGCATAGCTTCAGGGTTCAAAAATCCCTTCTCCCCACTGATTATTTACTGCTATTTCGACATGCTTTGGTACAAATTGTGAAATCGCTTTTGAGAAGATCTGAGAAAACTACACAAATTGATGACACATATAGACTCATGTAACTACCACAGGATTTCTGACAATGACCAGTAGTGATCGAAATAAAAACAAATAATTGAATAATTGAACTAATTTACCTTCTCCATTGAGTAGGAATTCTTGTAAAAAGAAGAATTCTGGAATGAGTTCTTTCACATCAGTGCTACTTATAAATGATGACAATTTCCATGTTGTTGCCATTGAATGAAATGTACGATCCGGTATATCAAACTGATTATCTAAAATTATTAATGAATGACTGGTTGGTTTTACAGGAACGATGAAACCAGGCCTCTGAATTCACGTCGGCAGTCCTCTGTGGAGGAGCATCTTTGGAGATTAATTTGCAACCTGCTAGCTGCAAATTAGCTTCCAAAGATGCTCCTCCACGGAGGAATGCCGTCGTAAATTCAAATGCCTGTGAATCTAATTATTTGCAAGACATAACACCCTTCCCAGCGGGGAAAAGCCTGTTCAGAGTCAGCAAAATAACGTTAGAACAACGTTCAAAGAACGTTTCTCTAACGCTATTTTGCTGACTTTGAACAGGTTTTTGTCGGCTGGGTTATTTGTAGTTTTATTGAAATATTTTTTGTTGGTTCGTAGCTAGCTGTGGTCTCGTGAAATTAACACTACCAACTACCCTAAAGGGCACTAAACTACCAAAAACGTTTTTGAAGGGAAAAACAATTACATTATAAGTTTATATCCTTAGAAACTGATGATGGTACAGTAGCAACCTCAAAATGTCTTATCCTCTGGTCCATAATCCCTATTAGTACCATTTTCACCAATAAAATGAAGAAAGTTGTCGTTTTCCCTGTTTTACTTGTTTTTCTTTCGAATCAGACAACTAATATAACTGGCTGGTTAGAAAAATTGAACTTCATATAGATGCGCGAAAATAAAAGAGGTGTGAAAAGAATTCATGAGTAGATGCATGAAAATTAAAGGCGCAAAAATAAGAAGAGCGCATTTCAATTTCAAGCAAGGTCACAATAAAGTTAAAGAATGGATTATCATACTCTTTTTTATTACCTTTAAACATCTTCGATCCGAATATTACATTATTATTTATAGATACATGATAAATGCTCAATACTGTGTCAGTTTGCTATATTGATATTCTTTTGCAAGTCTGAATATAACTGTCAGACATTACCTGTGGAGGAGTGTTTTTTCAGTATAGTTAATCTGAAACCTATACTCAAAGACACTCCTCCGCAGGCAATGCCCAGAAGTTCTACTCAGACTTGCTTTGTAGGAATATTCAAATAGAAAACAGAAATTATCCATAATAACAAGCTCAATGAGTAAAAACTTGTTCAAAGTCCGCAGCAGTAAAGATGTAAAAACAACATCGAACGACATTGTTCTAGTCCAGATTTTTCCCACTGGGAGAGTTCATTATAGGGGTTCGTTAAAATAATAAGAATTAATCCTACCTTGATATTTAAGGAACATGCTTGTAAAAGGTGGTAATCGAACAAGAAAATGTAAAACTGTACCACTATTTGAATAATGTGAGCTATAATGATAAGGAGGTGTCGCATTCTCTGAATCTATTAGTTTTCGTTGCTCATAGTCTGCTTTCAAATACTAAAACAAAATAAATGTTCAGTAGTCTAGTGCTTAATTTATAAACAAATAATCACTGTGAAGAAGTGGATTTTGAGCAGACATCAGGCTATATAGCTTATTTGCTTTTGTTCAGCCTAACATTGCCCATGATTGTAAAATTGCCCCGTCCCAGTGGGCAAGAAACTTGTTAGTGTCTTTAGGATAGTATCAATAGAACAGAGTACACAGGTTTTAAAATAACTGTCATACTTCATCTGCTGTGGTCGAAATAAGAATAAATAATCATTGTGAAGGAAGGATTTTTTTAAATATCTTCAGGCTTTGTAGCCTGAATCTATATTCAAATATCACTCCTCCACAGTGATTATTTGTCATTATTTCGACCACTGACCTGTGGAAGCGTTTTAAGCACAAGTTTCTACTTTGAACGGCCAAGGCCTTGTTTTCATGTATCTGTTAATAGGTCTACTTTGCAGCAAAATTTCTCTACTCAATCATTGACTCCAGCTCTGCTATGCATATGATCAAATTTGAGAGAAGCCTTAATATACATACCGTAAATAACTTGCTTACCCCTGTGAGTTTAATGGGAAGGGCAGTCATAAAATATTATAAATTCAGGGCTTAAAATAACTGCCAGTAATCACCGTGAAGGAGAGATTTTTCAGAATATTTTCAGCCAATTTGGACAATTTGAAATGTTTCTCCTCCACAGTGATGACCGACAGTTATTTTCAGCCCTGTAAATTTAATCCTGGGTGGTGCGTTAATGCAGGAGTAGGCAGTAAATCGGTTATTTAGAGTATTATCTGCTGGCATGGAATTATAGCTTACATTATAATTTTCAATATATCGTTCTTCTTTGGATTTATCTTGACATGCAATTGGTTTTAACAGATTTCTACAAAAAAATAATTAATTTCATACCGTGTATTCACAAGTGTTATTCTAAAACTATACAAATTTGTACAATTAAGTTCAATCAACAGTTGCAATACTATACATACTTATATTAACAGTTAAACTTATACCTGTATGATTTTTGTTCGTTAAGATTTAAAATGTCACTATCATAGTCAGCCAATATAAATGGAAATACAGGATACTGCATCAAATCATTAAAAGATCGACCAGCTTTTTTGTTTAATTCCATCAAATATTCAAAATTTGTTACACGACCTTCTTTCCATCTAAAATAAACAAATTAATTTATGAAATTTTACATCGGATTCACAGCGTAGCATATGAGGTTGTTCTACTTCTGTAACTACCCAGTAAAGTCTAGTAATCAGTCATTTCTTTCATCTCAAATTTATTATGAAGGTAGAAATCGCGAATCCAGTAACTATAAGTTTGGGGGCATTTTTTATTTCAAGCTATGTTTATGGCATTTGGACTGACGTCACTTTGAATCTTATTATTTTATTTCCCATTGGCCATTGATATAAAGAAGTTTATAGAATAATCAACGTTAAACTAAATTTTCAAGCAGTTTGACAAAGTTACAAACATGATTTTTCAAAGATCCACCAAAAGATCACCGTGAAAATGAATTATTATGATGTCATAGTTATCGTGCTGACACCTACTGTTCCATATCAAAGTCAAAAAAGATGAAGATTCATGACAGTAAAATACAAGAGGCTCTATGCGCAACTACTAGCAATCACTGGCCCTCGACCCTCGGTCCCCTAAAATTTGACATTTACAATTTTATTTTAGTTCCAAAAAATTACTTCTAATGTTGATAATGTGTGCGGTAATTTTGAAATAGTTTAAACGTCATTTTCCTTGTAATAATACAAATTACTTCCGTTTTCTATCATAAAATGGGGACAGTAAAAATTGTTTCGCATTTTGTTTATCGATAAAATCTTTAAATTCAATTGTTTTTAAAAATCAATCATTAAATTCAGTTGTTTTAAAAGATCTATGTCTTAAAAAGGTGTCCTAAAAAGGCGTCTTAAAAAGCTACGTCACAACACAAATTGAATTAAACAACTCTAGCAAGCAAGCTCGTATTCAGTGCCCTTTTTTCTATTCGTTTTGTTTCATTTTAAGATAGATAGACCATCCAACTTCAATCTCAGGCTTCCTTCTCTCTTGATGTCTGAAAATTTGGGAGAATTTGTAAGGTTTTTTCTCTCCTGTCTTTATTAAAGAAGAGAGAAGAAGAAGCGGAAGTTAAAAGACCATGGTGACAAGCTGGTGTTTGAAGAAGAGCGGATTCTTACTAGAATGTGTGTTTTACCAAGAACTCGTAGACATATCTATCGTTAAAAGACTGAAATTTCTTGTTATACTTGATGCAAAATAAAGATTTAAATAGCACACCCTAATAATGCGAATTGTTTATTTTCCCTGATTTAGCGCACTTTCCTATTCTAACGAGAAACGGCAAGAAAACAGAAAAAAATTGACTTTCAGAATGTTTTTAGGGTTTTCTTGAAACTCTGAACGTATATATATCTCTTTAACATTTGATATAAGAGTTGAAGGGTAAGGTCCATCATTAGAACTGTTTTCATTTCACTTGTTCAAACAAATTGGTAGTGCATCTTACAATGAGCAACACAAGTGCTATATCCACAAGAATGGCAAACTAGTGGACAACTGCCAACAACCAAAATGTTAGGCCTTTTAATGTTGTTTATTTGTTTATCTTTCGCCAGGTAAATAATATCAATAACTCATAACCTTTGTTTCTTTACTAGCTTTTGATTTGTGCGCCATATTTTCTTCCGCATACCTCTGTACAACAGAGTTCATTCAAAGCCAATCTTTAGTTTCTATAGCTGAGTTACGTCATTAACAATAGTAAATAATATTTAAACTCCCATTTAGATCAAATTCCGTATTATACATCATTTTCTCTTAAAAACACAGTGATGGTTTGGTTCAATAATCTTCAAACTTGAACATCGGTGGCAATAACTTGGAACATATTTTTTTTAGAAAAACTGATTTTTGTGGGGGCCAAGGGCCGGGGGCTAATGGACCAAGGGCTGGGGATTGTTAATAGCCTCTATGATAACTGTTTCAAAAGTTTAATCTAAATGAAAATAATGCTTGGGTATTCTTCAAAATTATCCAGCTTTTTTCAAACTATGTGAATTTGTTTTTATTCAATTATTTCTATAAGAATTTAAATTCAGAATACCTGTGAGGACTATGAGAAATGTTTACTGTAAATCCTTGAACAAGTTATCAGTTCTGATTAAGCCGTAATACTCAAATAACCCCCATGTATTTACATGGACACTTATTCAGTTTGCTGGTACTTATAGGGGTGCTTATTCAGATTAAAGGTATTATATGGGCGCTTATTCACATTACAGGTATTTATTGGGCACTTATTCACATTACAGGTACTTTTATAGGCAATTATTCAGTTTACAGGCATTTACTTGGGTACTTATTCAATATCTGGAGAGGGTAAAGTATTCCCTCTCCTAGTAGTGGCCTTAGCCTTGAGAGTGGGGAACGATTTTTTCATTCCGCTTTCAGTTTTAGACAGTTATCATGTTATTCTTTAACATGTTTTAATCAAAATATTGCAAAATACTAAAATTATCGTTTGAAAATCTAATTTTCAAAAGTTTGGAAAAATGGGGGACAGGTTAGTGACCAACAGTTTCAGGAATATTTCTTTTGTGATGTTATGTAATCTGACTAAGCTTAATGTTATAAGTTATTGCAAAATAATGGTATTGGCAATTTATATAGGATTTCCCCAAATAGGCGGTCTCCGTCTATCACCCACATTTATTTATCCATTAACGTAACAAAGCTGATATGCTTACAGCTTCTGTCTTATAGATAGTTCTTATCATACTTTCCCTATTTAGCTTAGTATTATTATAGTCTATCCTTTTAAGTCTATCCTCATATGACATAACTATTTTTCCTGATAATTATATAATATATTATTAAAAATACAATGATTATTTACATGATTATGTTCCACAGAAAATTCTAATCGATGCTCTGCGATGTTGTGTGCACACTGGAAAGCATGGTTTAAAATAACTTCTGATCATCACTGTGGAGGAGAGATTTTTGAGAATATTTTCAACCATATTGGCTAAATATATTTTGAAAAATCTCTCCACTACAGTAACGATCGACACTCATTTTGATATTTCCCCCCTTCCAATGCATTACATGATTTCAGAACTACTAGATGGCTGTTGAGTTAGCATTGTAAGATGCAATCTGTCTTTCTTATTGGTACGAGATGATATTAAAATGGTGTAAACTTTGTGTCCATACATTACCAGTAACTGGCTAATGTTAACCAGCATTATAATAAGAAAATTCACGAATGTTTTGTATCGGTTCTCTTCGTGACTGTAATATACAGGCACTCTAACAACCAGCAAGATAACTGTTATGAACATTGAGAATGATATGTATTTAGTTTCGTTGAAGTATCTCGGGAGGTTTCTTGCTCGAAATCCTTGGATCACACAAAACACAGATAATACGAAAATGTAACTCATTTGAACATTTAAATGTATCTCAGTATTACATACAGTTTCTCGTGTGAATTCAGAATCATCTTGCTTAACTATTACTGCTGGTTTCTTGATCATCAAGAGTGCTATAGATAGGGATATTTGTAAAAGAGAAAGAGAGCATAAGATAAAGAATTCAACAGCTTCTGATAAAAAGATCTTCCCTCTTGATAGCTTTCGATTAGCTTCAAATGCAATTAGCAGTTGTTGTGTTTTCTTTAACGTAAGGGATGTGATTAATGTAAGAAGAAAGCCAGTACAAGTTGGCTGAGCTATACATTTTATTAAAGTAGCTTTTCCGATAAATAGTAATGGTAAAACAAGAAACAACAATAAATGGGTTCCTAAATGTAGAATTGATGATATAAGATGTGCTGATCGAACAATTAGAGTATTTCGGTAATTGATGTATGTAAACAATGCCAACATGTTGAACATGACGCCAATAGAAAATATCACCCATGCAATCAATGTTGTTTTGTCCCCAGTGTTCAAATCAATACCCTTGAATGGGTCATAACAAATCATTCTGTTTTTATCGGAGAGAGTTTCTTTTGAACATTGTTGACAAAGATGACGTCCAGACATGTTTTTTACAAAGTTATATGGACATTTAACGCAAAGCCAACTATAGCTTTCTTCCCAGAATCCTTTTGTAAATATTTTATGCATTGACTGATAGCCTGCGTTACATGTTTGTGCCAAACAAGTCTTTTTACTAGTTTCAGAAAATAAGGTCAAATTCTGATCGCATATACTATACGATTGCGAAGTCAGGCATCTAGTTGCTGCTAACAATTCAAGATTTGAATGATATTGTGACAATGACATTGTCTTTAATTTTCTAAATGGTTGTGACCACCATAAAATGGTAACCAAAGCTTCAATATATTCTTCGGTCACAGTTTTTTTGTTATCAAACAACTGAAATACAGCAGGCGATGAAGAATTTAAATTATATGACTTAATAAACATTTTGATCCATGGATCGTTAAGTATTTCATGATATGATATATTTTTAATACTTGCTTTCAGTTTTTTGTATGGAAAATATTCATTCAGGAAATGATACGAGTAGATAGGATGACGGATAAAAGTCATACCTCGAAGTGTTAAGAAACTGCTAACATTAATGTCAATTTTATTATCAAATCTTTCATTTGAATACCAATACCATTTTTTGTCATATATTTCCATTTCGTCAATAACATGAATAAATGCCTTACGGCCTCCTGTCTTTGACCAGACTATGACTGCACTTAATGTGTTAGTCTGTTTGATTTGTTTTGCAATTTCTCTGAGATTTGTGATATTATTTGCGTCTCCTGACACTCGAACAACACATAAATTAGAGACACTGACAAGTGACTTCCAAAGATTGTCCTGGTGCAGTTTAGCAAGATTATTTTTCTTTGATTCCAAATTAATTAATGCAATATATGTCATCTTATGGTTTATGATGCGATATTTCATTTTATAAACTTCATGATTTAACAATTCGTAACTTGAATAGAAATGATGGTTAAGAGAATTCTGTGTGTTTGGAGCAACATAAGTGTTAGCAAATGCAAAGAAGGGTATCCTCTCTGCTGCAAGTATTTTCGCAGCATCCTTCGTCAATGTTGTTGACATATAAGATATTACAGCAAGCACATTGGATGAATACTTCATACATTTACAAATTTTACATGACTTCGTGTGGTTAGAAATAAGAAGTTTTTGATTGGGTTTAAACATCTTCCCAAGATATATGTTTAACAAGGATTCTGTTAATATAGTCCTGTTGTTACAAACATCATATGATACAAAACCAATCTTAAGTTTTGGATTCAATAATATCTGACGACCAATAAAATATCGCAATTTCACATGTAAACGTATAGCATTAATATCAAGCGTATCATTTACATACATTGTTGAAAAGCTTACAACATAATAATCTCCATGTTGTACAATTTTACTTTGTGGTATGCATTCAAATTTACTTGGTGTCAATATTGAAGAAAGAGTTAATAGAATCAATGCAGATCTATAAACAATAACCATTATTTCCTTAAAACTCCAACAATTAGATGCTTTTTATTGATGTGGAGAGTAGTACTACTAATAAATAATCCTTTCGCTTTTATACAAAAGATTTATAGTTTTAATTTGCTTACTTTGAGTGTTAAAATGTTTTAACTTAATTAAGATATACCTCCTGGATATATCTAATTTTTAATCAAAACTTACTAAAGAGTAGCATGTTTCAGGAGGTTTACATTTCAAAGAAAAAAGAAGACTTTTAATTAGTTAATGACATGAATTGTTTATCTAACCCCCTGAAATTATCTCACCAAACTAACGATTTTACTGTAAATTATATTTATTTCAGGAGGTTCTGGGAATGAAAGGGTAATAGACATCTGTTTAAATATATGCAAATAAATGTAAATTTACAATGATAATTTAGACAGCTTACTTAAACAAACTAAATGTTAACTAAACTGTTAAAAGGAGAAGAAACAGATAAAAGAACTGACGTCTATTTGTGATTGAACCAAAAATAAATATTTAATTTGATTTAGCTGTAAAACTTCCAAATATTACGAAAACATTGAAACAAGTGTGTGGGATGAAAGTGAAACCAGCTGTTTTTTTACACACAAGAACATGATAAAACAATAATATTGAGGTGCAACAATATACTCTCATACTTGGAAAATAATTCTAAATTCCTTTCAATATTTGATATTCAACTCCAGAATTTAAACCAATCATTAACGGAATAAATTTAGCTTTTTGTCCTTCTTCTTCTTCTTTTTTTTTTTTTTTTTGGGGGGGGGGAGGTGGGGTGGAAGTATTTAAAATTTGTTCGTTGACAGTGAACCCTAGACTATGTATGTCGATTTATGTTGAGCATAAAACGTCCTATGAGACCAAACCCTTAACCCTATTTTACACAAGGTATTTTGGTAGCATATTTTACCCAAGAAGGGGGGCATTGTATAGCCCAGCACAAGATCTTATTAAAATGGAATTAAATGTTTTTGCTGATGTCAGTATTTTTTGCTGCCGTCATCAGAATTTTTAACTATGGAATTTTCAAACTCAAAAAACCTGGGAAATGCTTTTAACTTTCTGTCGATTAATTCTAAGAGATAGAACATAGCTCTCTAACATAGCTTAAAGGATTAGTATCCTATCTATAAAAATCGGGTAAAAAATTGGGATCAAAAACCCAAACATTTCGGAAAAATCAGGCAAATTGGAAAATCAGGGAAAAAAAGGGCATTTCACTCCAAAATATTTCCTACATAAATTCTACTTGTGAATATGAATCAATTTCAATTTTATTCATTATTGGAAACAGTTATATTTCTGGTATGATGTTTATTAGGTGGGAAATACAAGGAATATGAGAGGGGACTTCAGATAATTGCTAAGATTGGAAGACCAGAATAAGCAATTGGCTCAGTAATGTAAAACAGGTTAAAATTAAGACCTGAAAGTTTCAAGGTGCATAGTCTGGAAAAAGTTATTTTCGAACAACCATAGGGCGGGGCGGGGAGCGGAGGGGGTGATAGGGGAGAAAATTCCCCCACTCACTACGTAAAATAGAGTCAAGTAAGTATTAAGATTTACTTCATTATATCATAACACAATCCAAAATTATACAGTGCCAGCTTTTAAACTAATTGTTAGTTTCACACAACAACTACAAAAATTAAATATTGACCACAAATACTATTTTTAAACACGGTTTGAATATCATCCATCAATAGAAAAAAATAGGCCCTTTATGGTCAATTTAGGTTAATTGTTAGAATGTTCAATTTAAGAAAAAAAGGTTTGTTTTGATGATGATGATTTCTTTTCTAATTGTTTTTACTTGATTATTTCCAATCTCTTCTTAAAATAATTATATACCTGTTTGATAATGTTAATATATCTGTAGTGGTTGTGACAAGGTTTGGTAATTCTCTTGTTACTAATTGTTCATATACTTCTTCACGATCCTAAATAACACGAATGTGGAAAGGATATATATTTTCTGTTGAACTTGGTAGAGTAAATACAAAACAGAAACAAAACTGCAGAAAATACAACTGATAGATTCTATTAAGATTCATGCATTATGTGAAATCGCTTGATTAGAAATTAATTTGAATCTTTACAAGGATCCCCAAATGAGCTTCTACCTAAAAGAACTTGAATTTGATTGGTTTTGATTATTAGTTTATATTTTAAGTGCTGATGAAACACACCTTCAGGTTTTCAAATGCCAACAGAAATGTTCTTCCAGATGTCAAGAAAATTTCCAAAGCATTGTCCTAAAACAAAATTAAGTAAACATTATCAGGCTAAAATACTATTATCGGTATCAGGCTGCAAGTACTCCTTCCACAGCATTGTCTTCAACATTGAAGCTACTTTTTTTACGACATGGCAAAAGGCAATGTTTTACACACTTAGGGTCCATTCTTTTCAGTCACTCCAAATGCACTTACCACTCCAAACACCCCAAACGATCAAAACACTCCAGCAAAACTGAAAAGAGTAGCGCTGGAGTGATTCTGGAGTGTTTTGGTGTAACAAAAATCACAATTTTTTTATGTTTTTTTGAACTCTCTAAGATAATATCAAAAGCGTTCTTAAGTGTAACCATGCATTTAGAGGTGACCACAGCTAATGCCGGAAGATAAACAAACATGGCTACTGTACAATTTTGATTGGTTTAAAAATTTATTATCGAGTGGTAGTCAGAATTTCCCGACAAAAACATTGCAGCACTTTCGACAATTTAGATAGAAAACCTGAACGCTGCGTTTTTGGAGTGATTAGAGTGATTTGGAACTGAAAAGAATGGTCGAATCAGTGTTTGCAAGCAAAAAGGTAATGGGCACTCTTTTCACTCTGAATACACCACCTCAAGAGGTAGAGTGTTGAGAGTGTTCAACATTTCTTCCTAATCACTCCATTCACTATGCTTGAAAAGAATGGAATCTAGAGCGCTCCAAATACTCAGAGTGTTTGGAGTCGGAGTGTTTGGCGTGACTGAAAAGAATGGACCCAAAACACGTTTTTAAGTATGCTTGTTCATAATAGTGAATTTATCAGAGGATAAACCTGAATATATAGCTGCTGGACATCACCTTTGAAAGAGTGTTTTTTGAGTATAGTTTTCAGCTTCAAAGTATATCAGTGAACATACCTGTAAGGAATATCTTCTTTTTAATATTTCATGAATTTCATCATAACGCCACGAAATTGATACAACATCTCGTTCACCAAAGAAAGCCTGACAAATAAATTAAGCTCTGTTTATATGAGAATTATCACTACCAAAAATCCTTGATTAAGCCCCTGGGGATGTTTTTCGGTGAGGGCTTATTCAAGTAGCAGGAGGAGGGTGGGGGATTGGGGTGGGGGGGGGGGGGGGGTCTAATCTATTAATTCAGAGAAAACATAACAAAAAATCTGTTCATGAAGTTGCACAATTTACTTATGTTGACAATGAACTCATTGTCTAACATGTTGTCTTCTGGCAATAGACCAGTTGATATATTTAAAATAGAATCTCCTTGTTTTCGTTCAGTAGAAAGCTGCTGTTTAAGTTCATATACTAATACTTAGCATGAAAACCCAATCTTCTATCATTTTAACGATTTAGCTGTAAACCAATCCAAAGGAGATTATTTGAGCACTTAAACAGGCTTTAAGCTCAATCAAAAATTTACAATAACCATAGAGTAAAATTAATGTATTAGGGTTAAATATTATTATCCAGGCTGGAAATTTGATAGGCAAGTAGATTAGAATTTGAACAAGACAATGATGTTCAATTGATTGCCAATGAAAACTGAAGATTTTGTCCAACTACTTGTCTTTATGTGTTGTTCATAATTTTCAAACATAGAGAAAGTGGATTTACGCAGATAATTGAAATAATACGAATCTAATGAGCTGTACCTGAGTTACATTGTTATCATCCAGAATGTCGTCACCAACAAAATACATATGTGTTTCCCCTATATTTAATGAAATCTAGCTATAATACGTGCAGAAAAAAAGTATCGCGAGTCAATGACAGGGGTGGAGAGGCATTTCAAAACATTTTCATGTCAATTTGATTTCCTTTATCCGTGATTTCCATATTGAGCAAAGATTTCTCCTCCACATTGATTACTGGCAGATATTTTAGCCGCTGCAATGATCTAATGGATTATTAGTATAAAAGAAACCAATCAATCGTGTGTAAAAAATATTCTTTATTATTTTGCAACATGTATAAACAGCAATGGATAATTTTTGATAAAATCAGTCAATGGTATTTACAGAGAAGAGAACAGATTTAATAATCTTTTTCAACAGTGGTTGAAATAAGAGCAAATAATCACTGCAGCGGAGGCATCTTTGAGCATAGACTACAAAATCTGAAACTATGCTCAAACATCTCTCCTTCACAGTGATTATTTACTCCTTTTTTGACTACTGTTCACATTTGATCAGTCTTCAGGTCAAGCAGAAGAGGAAACAAATTGTTAAAACAAACACACAATCTAGCAGTTAATTAAATTAATAAACCTTTCTGAAGAAACCAGTCAAGTGCAAGGTTTTCGACTTGCGCTCTCTAAATGAATGTACATACCGATCAATACTTCTCCAGAATTCTTGGTAGCAGGCGTTACTCGTTTACAATGATAAAGAAATCTATCAAAGAAAATATAAGCCAACTATCTAATCACAAATTTGTTGTCAAATTGCTATTAAGTAGTGTTTGAAATATGAGCAAATAATCACTGTGGAAAAGGAGTTTTTGAGCAATGATTTAGGCTTTGTAGCCTGAAGCAATGCATATAAATCACTCTACCACAGTGATTATTTGCTCTTATATCAAACAATGTAGAAAGTAAGTAGTAAGTTAGTGCATTGAAATTTAATGCAAACCTGAAGGGTCCTCTTTCATTTCCACTACTGTAATGCCTCAAAGGGGGAAGAGGCGCTTATTCGAGGGGTGACATCTCAAGGTGACATCTTTCTACTATTAAGCTGACGTCTTACTTGGTACTCATTTTTAATGACCACATACAAATGGAATACTGAGTCCGACTCACAGGGATGCTCTGATGACGTTAAAACATACTAACCATTATACTATGGTGTCCTAAACGTTATTAATCACTTCAACATTAATTGACTCAGTGTTCAATATATAAAGTCTGAACCTATGCTTGAAAACACTCCTCCACAAAAACTACTTATTCTTAAATAGCTGACATCCCACCATTCTATACAGCTCTAATTTTAAAGTTAAAGGAGAACTTGGTTAAATGTTAGAAGCTGATAATAATTGTAAGCAACTGAATAAAAGTACCTGTAAATGCCTGGTATACTGCCTTTTTTGTCATTACAATGAAAAGTTGTAATCATGTATACCTGGCACAGACATTGTGTTGAGAGAGTAGTTGATCCTAATGTACAACAAACCTTATAGTGTCATTTGTTTTGAAGCTGTAATAAGTTGGTCTATCACCATCACAATTCTCAGTAAACAAAAATGATAATGGGCTCTTTGGTTGAAAGCCCTCTAAAACAAGATAATAATTATTGACACACACAATCTTTTTTTAATACCTGATATAGATAGCTCAGAACTATACATACCCAGTGGACAAAAGTTGTTCAAAGTTGACAGAAAAGATGCTAGACGTCTTTCTTCTAACGTCTTTACTGCTGACTTTGAACAAGTTTTTGCCCAATGGATACTGTAGCTAGCAAGATTAGATCAAAAGCATCAAGCATTCCTAAACAACTTGAAGTCAACAACACAATAATATATGAAGAATATCCTGACAACATTAAGGTGGATTTACACTCCGCGAAAAATCTTGTGTGAGCCAAAAGAAGACATTCCATTAGCAGAAATTGACACCACATGGCATGTTCACGTCTGTTCTGAATAAAAACACATTACTATAATACCAATGGTCGAAATGAAAGAAAATAATCACTGTGAAGGAGGGTGAGCATAGCATCAGGCTTTCTAGCTTGATGTTTGGCTCCAAAATCACTCCCACACAGTAATTATTTGTTCTTATTTTGAGCAATGTAATACTTTTGGCTGGTGCATTGTCCATGAAAAACCTTGGTGGTATCTCGAGATGACATCTTTGTAATCTTTTTCTCATTCTAGATGGACCTTCAGTTGGATCTAATTGCCAGGAGACTGGGTAACTACTTTCACTATGCCAAGGAGCTCTAGAAGATAAACATTGGTGATTTACTATGCAATAGTAAGGGCATTTTGATCAAGAAACTAGTGGTTTTCACTAATCAATACTTCCACTAAGTGAAAATCCACTGCGAAAGTCAAAAGAATTCCATTGGTAGAACTTTGCATCACTTTGACTTTCCAGATAAATCTTTTGCCTAGTGGTAATCAAACCTTAACACTCTCTGCTGTTATCCAGGAATAGCATTTACTGAATCTCTTGAATTAAAGCATTAAAACTCTTGCTCATATTTTCGAAAAATATTATATGACAAGAGTTCTGTTTGGTTCAAAGAATGATACTGATTCCAAAGATTAAATAGTTTGTGTCTTAAGAGCATTATTCCTAAACCTAATAAGTGTGTATTTCTACTTTTATAGGCTCAATCATGTGTAAAGACCTAAAAACGAAAACAATTATTCATTATTCTATTAATATTGATTTATCACTTTTAGTAATAACTTTTCACTGGAGTACATTTGAAACAAAGAGATTGTAACCCAACTATTTTTTTTTTTAGCTATTTTTTCAACATCCTCAAAACAATTGTCAGACATCATCTATGGAGGAGTGCTTTTAAGTACAGTTTTCAGCTGCAAAGCAGGAAAATGTATCCAAATACACTCACCCACAGGTGATGTCTGACAGTTATTTTTGAAAAAAAATTACCTTTCTTGTGTTAAATGATGAATTAAGTTTCTCCATGTTTTCCGAACTTCAATATCTTTTGAATTATTCCCTCGTACAACTCTTAGAAGTTTCTGACGTTGTCGATCTTGTTCTTCTACAATGACTTTTGACACATCCATACCTTGGTCAGCTATGGCTTTACATAAATCAGCATTTCGGTCACTTATTCTAAAACATGATAGAGAAAATGAATAGTATCACTTTAAAATTACATCAACAGGTATAGTAAATTTTGAGATTATGTAAACATGTACCTTTTGTATAAATCTTTTCTTTTGAGAACTTCTTCTTCTTTTCTTCTATGTTTTAACTAAAATGAAATGGTATGTTCCTTTCACAGAACCCTCCAGAAACCTGTAGTTCAATGTATGTTTAAACGATTCAGAGGGTAAAAAAATGATGACAATTACACTTCTCGAAACACAGTACCACTCAGTGATCGAAATAAGAGTAAATAATCACTGTGGAGGAGGGATTTTTGAACAAAACTTAAGGTTTTGTAGGCAGAAGATATGCTCATAAATTACTCCCCCACAGTGATATAATGCTGGGCATCACCCACAGAGTTTTTTTAGTATATTTTTCTATTGGACCGCTGAAAACTATACTAAAGAACACTCTTCCACAGGCAATGTATAACAGTTTCCTTGATCAAAAAGATTTTAAGATTTTGAGTCAACACTCTCTTCAGACACTATTAGAAAACACTTGCCTCTCTCATTTCTTCCAATAATTTCTGATCAGTTAACTTGGGTAGAGTAGTTTTAGCTAAAAGTTTCTTGAAATCGCCAAGTAAGTCAATATCTTCTGTTGATAGATTAGTATGTGGGATTGATAAGATGCTTTGTAAACAGGACAAGAAACGATCACGAGTCTATAACAATAATTACAGTCACCAAATATACCATGCAATCAAGTCATGATAGAAGTGAGATGCAATAATTATCTTGATGGTCGTAGGGATCAGATTTGATTTGATTGCAGATCCAATTAAATCGAGAATAATTAGTTTCCAGACAGGTCAAAGGAGATTGCTACTTTTGAATAGACATACAGATTTCCAAAAGTTCAAAGATAAAATTTTTATAAAAAAAAGCATAAAAATGTAATTGTAACAATTGAATAATAATGCATGATAACACTTCAGTATAATTCAGAGAACTCTGACAGGTTAAAAAGGTTTTTATAAATCCAGTTTTCAATGTTAATCTTCCTTCACATGTCCAGAGAAATCCTGTTATATCAAACATGGTTTATTTCAAACTTTCGGATAAACTTTCACGACCCTTTATATAAAAATATATCCCTTAATAAAGATATATAAGACAAAACAATATAAAATAACTTTTCTGGTCTCCTGAAACTTCAAAATAACCAGATTTTACTGGTATTAGCGGTGAAGAAACAAGCTGATTATATCTTCAACATAGGGGAAATGTGGATTATACCTTCGACATAGCGTTTGTAAACAACATGTTCTGTATAACTGCTTTGTTTTCTTTGTATAGTAATATTTGTCTTAAAAAGTGCAGTCGAAGTTCAGTACTTTTCAACGGTGATACAAGATGAAGCACAACACGGTTAGCCTAAATAAATAACACACTAAACTAAAAATGGCCAACACCAAACTAACTTTTCATGTAATTGATGAATAAAAACAGCCACACACTTGAACACCCAACATACAAAATTTATGATAGGAATTGTTTGCCAAACATATGCTAAACAAACTAAATAGGGAGAAAGTCACAAAGTCCTGAAATGTTCCCGTTATAATAAGAATAGCAACATTTGCATAAGTATCTTCAAAGAAAGTGGTTAACCAAAATTGCAATGGATTAGTTTCTTTGTGCTATTCTCTACGGAGGTTTATTTCATGAGAAGATCAAATACAGAAAATAAAATAACTGATGCATTTATTTAAGTACATCTCTAGCTTTGCAGTTGAAAAACACTACACCAAAGTTGGTGATCTGCAGTTATTTTCTGTTTGTAGCTTACTTGTAATATTATTTCATCTTTTGTCACTTTTAATAATGTTCCCCAACTTGTATTGTCTTGCTCGGTTGACTGAAAATAATAATGTGAGTGAAAATTACATTGGAATTGTGTGATCAGCATCTGCCTTAGTCACAACATAGACATGACATAAACCTAGTGCATTATTTTAAATAATTATACATATACAATGATTCTGCTGTTGACTGGAATTTTGTCAGGTTTTTAAAATTCGAAAAATATTCTCTATGATAATTCACATACCAAAGCTATTTCAAGACAAACAAAGAACCATTCCAGCAGATCTTTACAGAATTCACGATCACCATCATTAGCAAATTTCTTTGTTTCTTTATTCAAACATTTCAGCGACTTTCCAAACATAGTATACTCTGTCATGTGATCTCCTTTATTAAAGATCGTAGCTAGTTTTACACCTTCTGTAAGAACTTCTTGAAATCGTTCTTGTATTTCTCCTGGCGTTGCAACAGTCGGGGCACTTATAACCTGTACAGTACTTCCTCTTATCTTTTTCATTAAATTTCGTGCAGCTGATGCACGTCTTGATGTCCCGGGTGAAGTAAATATATCAGCAGCCGCGCTGGTAAGATAGTGTTGATCACTAGAATAATATATGCAGTAAGCAAAAACTTGTTCAAAGTCATCAGTAAAGATGCTAGAACAGTGTTGTTCAAAATTGTTCTAGTATCTTTAATGCTAACTTTAAACAAGTGTTTGTCCACTGAGATACGAACTAAGATATGATAGAGTACTCAAGAAGATTGATGGAAAATCGTAGCTATGTTTACAATGTATCTAAGCTTTGAAATAATAAGAGCCACACATAAGTCAACTAGTGGTAAATAAGAGTAAATAATTACTGTGGAGGAGTGAAATTGGAGCATAGTTTTAGGCTTCGTAACCTAAATCTATGCTCAAAAATACTCCTTCACAGCGATTATTCGCTCTTATTTCGACAACTGCAATAATAAAGTATACCCTTTTATTGAATATCTTGTTTGTGTGATATACAAATCAGCTGTTTTGAATATATTCAATGCTGATTGAACGAGATAATACCTCAAGAAATGACATGTCTTATATAGTAGAGCAGGTGTGACACCTAAAATATAGAAAAATACACATAAGTAAAAAATGAAAGAAACTTTTCCCGACAATTGGGGTGAAACCTGAAAGTTTTATAATACATACACAATTAATATGTTTTGTACGCAATTAGTATGCTTATTCTGTGAATAACAATCGCCACTAGGAAGTTATCCTTAATATATGCATATGAAAGAAACACACTCTAGTAATTATTAAATTGCAAATCAACAGTCTCACAAAAGATGCATCATTACCAAGAAAATACCTATTCTGCAATATTGTGGTGGCCACATCCAATTCATATAAATACCTTTCTTCTCTTTTTCTTTGTTATCTAGATTTTCTAATGTCAGATGTAGATCTTTATACATTTGGAAGAACAGTGATTGACAAGTGCTAAAAATAAATTAGTAGCCACAAAAAAAGTACCTATGGCACTGTTTCAATAATGAAAAAGAGTTTTAACCCTGATAACACCCTAGTGGGCAAAAACTTGTTCAAAGTCTACAGTAAAGATGCTAGAAAACGTTTTCAACGTTGTTCTAGCATCTTTACTGCAGACCTTGAACAAGATTTTACCCGCTAGGACTGGGCTTTTTTTGCTGGTGTAGTGAGGGCATAAAGTGTTATGGCCTTTTATTTCCAAACCACTAATGCTTATGACATGAAACTTTGATAGTACACTTATAGAAAAACTCAATACAAACACTTTGATAAAAAAATTAATTGGTGATGTCACTGGTACCTGTTATGATGTCATCAATAACAGTAGTTGTGCGGTCTATAAAGTATACTATCTGGTCCGTAGAATATGAAAACAATAGTCTGTAATTTTCAATACTTTCAGTTATTATTTCCATAAATAATATTTACCTGTTTGAAAGATAGCCTAGCAGCAACAGTTTATTTTAAAATAATTTTATAATTTCCAAAAAATTACCACCTGTTGAAATTTTTACCATATTTCCTAAACAGCAAATCGATGGAACTTCTAATTTAATGTGACTTTTAATATTTTTTTTATTAGGAACATTTTGGTGACAATTAAAAATATTATGCAGGTATATAGCATATTTTCGATTTTTTTACAGTCCTCCCCTATACATTCAACGTACACGAAAAAACTTTTCCCCAGATTTACTCTCTCAAATAATTTTGCTGTATGTTTAGCAAAATGATAAATTGAATAATTACCAGCATGCTTTCTCAATCAACCAATCAAGAAGATTCAACAGATGAGCAAAGGATTCTTTCTTCCAACTTGTACTAGAACAAAATTAATCAACCAGAGTTAATAATCCCAGCATAACTGTTCTGAATTCTGCATATGAATACTTTTGCAAGTTTAATCAAAGGTTCGGTATTGAAAGTAGCCCCCCAAACCAAGTGAAAGTTAAACCTAAGCACATAAAATAATATGATTTAAATACATGTTAAATTCAAGTTTCATAAATGTTAATGTTAAATGATATAGTATTAGTTGTGTTTTAAAGACTTGGTATATGTGATAGGATATGCTTTGATACATGCTTTAACCATACTATGTTATAAAACAATAATACAAATATAAAACCTGTTATATATACCTATTATAGTTTTATTTAAAAATCCATATTCTTACTGTAGGATGGTTTTTACTAGCCCTATTATAGATTTATTTAATAATCCATATTTTATATATATGATGGTTTTTACTAGATGGTATTAAAAATGAAAAAAAATAAAGAATACTATTCTTTTTAATTAAAAAAGATTCTTTTATTATTCTGATGTTGAATTGTCTATTGTAATTATATTTTATAATCACATTGGGACTTTTTGTAACATTAAATGGTGTATGTTATGTTTTACGACCCAAGTGAGCAGCATTAATATCTACCGTATTTCCTTGAATAAGCCCCCCCCCAAAATTAGAATTACATTAAATAAGCCCACACCCTCACTTTATTTTCTGTTTTAAAGTCTAATACATGTATACTCATGTGTGTGTGTATAGCCCAGGATGAGTTTATACACATTTTTTTAAATAACAAAATATGAACTGCGGTAATACGTAACAACACATATCTGTATTACATTCGTTTAGTTATGTTTTTCTTTTTCAAATTTCCCAATTTTTAAATAAGCGTCCCTCCCCTCCCCCCTCGAATAAGCGCTAAGCAAAAAAGCTCCCCGGGGTGCTTAATCGAAGAAATACGGTATTTCAAAATTGAAGAAAGAAGCTTCCCAAAGTCAAAATGGAGACTTCAATTCCTAAGATTCTAAAATTTCTTTGAAATTTCTTCCCTTATCGTTCGGGTATGATATTGCTTAACCAAAATTTGAATGTGATCAAATCCTCATAGAAATATGTTTAAAATTCCACATTTGAAAAAAACCCTTTTTACGATGCCTTTTCGGTCAATTGGACCAAAAATGCAATTCAAACCCTTTTTGCCTAAAATTTGGGACCGAGTGAACAAAATTGAAATATTTTGGCAAGTCCTTCTAGAATATTGCCACAAATGCTAGTATCAAATTTGAAAATGCTAGCGCTTTGGAAACATGGTCTAATAAGAAAAGCAAGATGCCTCCCCCACTGCCGCAAAGTGATGGTAACAACCCATCCAAACTTTGTTTGGCTGGTTAAACATTTTACATGTAAAGTAATGTAAATAACTTTTTGAATAGATCGTAAAATGATCAAACTGTTACAGTGTTCAAAATATGAGCAAATAATCACTGTGGAGGGGGGATTTTTGAGCTTTGCTTCAGGCTCTCTAGCCGGAAGCAGAACTGTTTAAAAATCGAGCCTCCAGAGTGATTATTTGTTCTTATTTCGAACACTGTCTTACCCCATTGATCCAGTATCCTCATTAGTTAAACCATAAACAATATTTCCAATAATATCTGCCAATCCATGATCAAATGCAACCAGAGGTAAGCTTTCAACTTCGTTGAAAACCTGCAGAAAGTTGAACAGATTATCAGTCCAAACATAACAAAATATGCTGCCTGTACTCGTATTGAACTTGGAGTATTACTCATTTTCGCTCAGCTTTGAAATCGCACAATTTAATTTTGCGCGCCCAAAGTTAGAGATATTCGCTCAGCATGAAATTCGTGCACTTCCAGGCTCTTTTCTGGCCAAAAATACTCACAATTGAATAGATTTAAATAATAGTCTAAAATGCTCCTTTGTCAGAAAATATTTGTCCAAATCTCTCTTTACTTTATTTTCTAAGTATCCAGAAATTTTGTCTCAAAAAGTTCTTAATAGTTTTTTAAATAAGTTTACTTTACGGTTTTATAAGCAAAAACTTTCAAAAGCTATTCGCACAGATTAATTTTCGTACAGTTTGAATTTCGCCTTAGGTCCACGCAAAATCTAATCCTACGCAAAATTCAATACAAGTAAAGTATACATCCAAATAAGTGATTAAAATAAAAATTAATATTCACTGTGAAGGAAGGTTTTTCCAGCTTTGTATTCGCTCAAAAATCATTCCTCCACAGTGATTGTTTGCTCTTACTTAAAGACACTACACTGGTATCCTTTTAGAATAAAACAAATGGAACCATGAAAACCATCAAGTGCCTCCATGAGAGCAATAAGTCTTCTAGTTTTTAATTTTCCAGCCCTGACTTATAAATTATTATGGATACTCAGTATTCATGGAAAATAAGATGAAGACATATAACAGTGCTTTTGAAGTAAGAGCAAACACTGTGGAGGAATGATTTATGAGCGGATACAAAGCTGGAAGCTATGCTCAAGAAAACCCTCCTTCACAGTGAATATTAATTTTTTTTTTAATCACTGATAAAAATAACCTAATTATTTGGAAGATAAGCATTTCACCTCAAACAAATTTAGAATACCTTAATAAAAAATTGAATTAGCAATCCAAAACTGGTAGGTTTTTGTATGCATCCCTCTAACAATGTGAGACAGGGCACAATCGCCATTTGAAATATTGTATCCTCATTTGAACCTAGTTCACCAAGCCTAGAAAAATAATTTTAAGTTTTAAGAAACTAAACGGAATGAGAATAATTCAAAGGTGCAAGAAATTTTATAATATATTTTTCTTTGTTATGAAGAACATCTACGAAGAAACTTAATGGCTGAAGCATGAATAGCAAAGGAGACTAAAGAAGTCAGTGATCAAAATAAGAGTAAATAATCCCTGTGGAGGAGGGGTCTTTGGACATAGCTTCAGGCTTTGTAGCTTGAAGATATGCTCAAAAATCACTCCTCCTCAGTAGTTATTTGTGCTTATTTTGACCACTGGAAGTAATATCTCAGCAACTGATTGTTATCGGTAACACCCTTCTTTGCTGATGCTATCCGCTCTGTTGACCCTTTAAAAATCAATTGTTCTTCATCTCAGATTTTTATAAATATTACTTACATATGTTTATTTAAAGTAAGGGGTTTCGAAACAAGAAGACTGATACACAATTCAATCATTTTTATCGTGATTGGATGTTGATGTAACTAAATTTCAATATAAAACTATTATACTAATAGGTTATTCTATGATAGGATTACAGAAACAGGGTCATTGCATAAACAGGAACCATGGATCATTCCAAAAAAAGCCTGGAAGTGTCATTTTCACAGAGAACTGTTTAGTATAATATCTAACAGTGAGTCATTAATGATCAACAAAAACAAAATAAGGCTGAATGTTTTTTTAATATTTACTTTTCCCAGATAAATAGCAAGGTGCTATATTTGGTAGTCCCGTAAATATACCTGATTGGCTAACAGATGACATCCCATAAATCTATTGAAATTAGCTAAACAATCTCTTCCACCTCTTTGAAGATACAACGTTAGATTCTGAAAAATAAAACAAAATGGTTTTACAATTACTACAACTGCTCTAAAACTGCAAATAAAGATAAAAATTCCCGCATACATAATGATTAGACATTTACACAGGTTTTAATGCTCAAAATAAAAGCAAATAATCACTGTGGATAAGTAATTTTTGACTATAGCTTCCAGTTATAAAGCATATTATTTTGGGTTGTACTGCTGATAATGGCCAAATAGTTTGATTTTTTTACAAACTATTGGAGACATTAAAATGTCTCTTAGTAAAAAAACACAAAAGCATCAATGTGCTAGACAAGACGTGTATAGCATACCTCTAATGCAATTTCTCTCAATTTATCAGAAGGTTGGTTAACTAATGCTAATAAATGTTCAACTTTTAAAATGGTACCAAAGACACGAGTAACCATGTTGTCTGGTAACAGTGTTAATGTTGTCCTTAACAACTTCATTAAACCTAGCCTAAGATGCAGTAAAGCATCAGATTTTGGTAATATTTTTTCTTCTCTAGCCTGTTGCGGTGTGAAACTACCAACAGTTTGATCAATGAAACCTTCAACAACTAGATATTCTTCGTGGCCTTCATCAGAAGACGGTAACTCAGAACCTGATATGATGTCATAATCTTGAGATTCAGTAGAAACTAAAGGTGCTTTTGCTTTTGCTTTAAGTTTTGTCGCATCAAAGTTAACAAATTTCAGATTCCCATCAGATTGTATTCTGCGATGACCTCGAAGTTTTGCTTTGATCGTGGGTGATCCTTTTAATCCAACTTCCCTTCTCTTTGTATCAGGTGTTGTTGGACTTGACATAGTTTCAAATATATGTGGAGGTTTGACAGGAGTTGAAGCAACAGGAAGCGAAGAATCAGTTTCATCTTTGACCTTATTATCATTCAATATATTTTCAACAGAATCTTGAAGAGATGTTACCGATGGTCGATGAATTATAACTTCTGATTGGATTATACCAGACGATATATCTTCTTGTGATAATATAAAATGCGGAGAACTTGAACGAGTAGGAAAACCTTCTGTTTTATACAAATCAGCTTCATTGAATGAAGCTGTTCGACGACTTCTTTCACTTTTGGAAATACGGAGTGGTTGGTGCTCTCGAAAGTTAGGACCAAGTAAGTTGGAGGCTATATAATAGAGAAGATAATCTTGTTTATTGTTGCATAAATTCAATTAGGTAACTGCAGATGAGCACTGTGGAGGAGTGGAGTGTTTGCGTGTATTCAGACAACAACCTGAAACTACTGTGCTCATCCAGGGAGATTATTTACAGTCATTTTGGATTGCACAGAACAATCAAAGTTGAATCATAAACTTAAACAATTTACCTGTTACTTTAGCAATCAAATAAAAATTATTTGCAGAATGTAATGTGAGGGTATCGAGTGTAGGATGTATAGCTATTAAAAAACTGCAGACAGCTTTTAAAACCGGCAAATCAACAGGTTGTCCAAGCAGATTATTGATTACACCAATGTACAAATTGCAAAGAGATGCTGGAATCTGTGTTAAGTTTTCTTGTTGTAGCTCCTATGGTAAATTCAGCAAACAAAATAAGAATAAATAATCACAATGAAGGAGAGATCTTTGAGTATAGTTTCAGGCTCTGTATTCTGAATCTATGCTAGAAAATCACTCCTTCACAGTGATTAATTTCAACCACTGAACATTAAATAAATTAAAAACAACTACATCAATTTAAGATAGTTCAGATAGTTCCTTTGCTGTATTGAGTCAAAGAATTAGATATGACGTAATAATAGAATGACAATTTTGATACCTGACAACCCATGAGTAGATTCTCAACAACTCTCGCTCGTTGAAATTGCATGATATTGAATTGTGAGTTTGGATGATCAGGTCTAACTAATGATTGTAAAACTTTCCATAAAATCTCTTGTACTTCCACAGTCGTGTGATTCATTAGATGCCAGTCCTTTAGCATCATTTGTAGGATACAAACATTCTTTACAATCGCACTTGTGTTTTTGTTGACAATGTCATGGTTATCTTGTTCATCATCAGATATTAAGAATATTTCACCATCACATATTGATTCGAGGAGAGCCTAATTAAAGATTATTCCAAGAGATATATGCGTACATGGATGAAGAGCACAACACATACCATAATGTATCGATTAAACGCCTGGGCGCTTATTTAATAAGACTCAAGGGGAAGGGGGGTGGGGGGTGGGGAGGGAGGAAGGGCGCTTATTCAATCGACAAAACTTAGGTAATTTTGCGATAACTTTTTTCCTAAATGAAATTTGGTGACTCCTAACTTTTATTATGGCAACTTAATACTGAACAGGGTAAAGAATCAAAATTTTGTTAAAATAATATCTGCTAGGCTATCTTTTGAGCAGCTAAGTATTATTTATGGAAGTAATATATGAAATATGAAAGTAATGAAAAATACCAACCAGATTTCATATTTTACAGACCAGAGAGCATATTTTACAGACTGTGGTTAGTGGTCCGAAAATAAAAGGTCACAGTCTTTTTACAGCATTTCATAGATCGCAAACTTGCTGTTATTGATGACGTCATAGCAAGTATCAGTGACATCATCTAGCCAACTTTTTTCTAAAGTGTTTGTATTGAGTGGTTCTGTAAGTGTACCAAGTTTCATGTCATAAGCATTATCAGTTCATGAAACAATGGCCATGGGTACTTAATCCCCCAATGGTTTTGAGCTAAAAAAGCCCATGGTTAATAAGGTTAATAAGGTGTAATAGAGAGATCGCAGAAGGTCAGACTGGATCAGATCAATAGTGTAAACATAGTAAACAAACTAGGTTCACAGGTGATGTTTCGAAGCTTACATTTGACTAGATGCGATATCTATTTTGCTGTAAGTTGACGAAATAAGAGTAAAAAATCAATGTGGAGAAGGTATTTTGGAACATAGCTTCAGACTTTATAGCTTGAAAGTGATGCTTAATAGTCTTTCCTCCACAGTGGTTATTTGTTCCTAATTTGACCATTGTTTCTTATTGAAGTATATTGATATTTGATTGGAGTTAACTACTTTCTTTAACAATTACCCCTAAAACTGGTGTTTGTATGACAAATTCAACATTCAGTAATACATCATCAAATTAACATAGCATAAATTATAGAGTAGAGTGTCATGTCAACAAACATTCACATGATTACTTCTGTAAAAAGCAACCAATCAGCTGCAAGATGTTGACTCAGTACTCTTTCTTGTAGATACTTTGGTACGTACCCTGATCATTTGAACATCAACCTTGCAAGGAGATAATTTCAATGATCTGTTTAACAAAACATAACCAGCTAAGTCATTCATCTCTCGCAGTAAAAATGGACAGTTGTCTTGTGTCAGGAAGATTGATCGTAATATTGCTGACTGGGCAATTTCTGAAGATTCATTTTCTGCAACCTGAAAGTAAAATTAATATTTATTCCATAATTGAAGTTGATGGTCAATGGTAATGAAGTTGCCTTACTCTGCATTATCAAATAAGCAGGCGTATTCTTCCAAATTTATTAAAGTTAATAAATGAACATGGTAAATATGGTCATAGTGCGCAACACCCCTCTAACCCCCTCCCTCCCCCTATATAGGTCAACCCCCCATCTGAAACTCAAAAATTGCCACCCCCCTTCCTTTATAGCGAACCCCACCCTACATATAAAAGATCTCTTGACCCCCTCCCTAAAATAAAAAGTTTCAATATTTTTTTACAGTAAGTGAAATAGTTAAGTATAGATGCCGATGATTAAAATGAATAATTTTAAGAGACATATGTTATTGTTTCAAAATGATATTAGAAAAAATGTATATAGTAATGTATACGTATTTAGTTACTTTAAAGTTTATGGAAGTTGCTAAAAAATATTTCTCTTGGGTATTAACAGAAACTCCATAATGTAACAACAATAGGTTGCAACCCCCTTAAAAAAATACCCCCTAAATAGGTCAACCCCTACCTAAAAGTTCAGCTAATGGTAACCCCACCCAGAGGGATTATTTGGTCTTATTTTGATCACGATAGGAGCTAGATAAAATAAGAGACTTTGGTTAACTAAATTCGTATTTAAATTTTGATTTCATCATAGAAGTAACTTACCATGGCATGAAGATATAGCAAAACAGCCATTCCACCACAGTTATGTACAGCATCTTGAAAGGTTTCTGTGTGTTGTGGTTTAATATCACCTAGCAACATGGTTTTCATAGCATTACCATCAAAAGGTTGTCCATCCGAGACATTATTGACATCTGTCAAGTAGATGTGTTGAATTTGACCAGTACTTTTGAATTGAGGAATAAATTGAAGGAACTCTGAGTGACACTGTGGATTATAAGACAACATCAAACAACTCTAAAAAAGAGATTGAAAAATATGATATCGTATCTCTTCAGTTGTCGTAAATATTCACTGTTAAATCCCTCCTCACAGTGCTTATTTCTACCACTGGTGTTTGATGATGTACATTGAATCAATCATGGTTTCTGTAATCATTAAAAGATTATAATTAAAAACATAAAGAAATAGTTTCTCTTAGCTAATCTGAATCTGATTGGGTTAACTTTTAGTTGAATGTAGTCAAAGTCTCACAGAGATCAAATTTTCAAAGACGTTAAAGTCTCCACTTTTAAAAATTCAATGAAATCGGGAAAAATTGGCTAGTGGTCTCGTAATATTGCCTAGAGTGCCGATTCCAAATTAAAAGATGGTACCATGCCTTTTTGGTCCATTGGAAGCGCAATTTAGACCTTTATTTGTATGCACAAAACTCAGATCCGAGTAGACAAAATCGAAAAATTTTGTCGAGCCCTTCCAAAATATTGTCTTGTATGCTGTGGTACCAAATTTAAAAATGGTAGCACTTCGGTAGCAATCGACAATTTCCATTTTCATTTTTTAACTGTATTGAAATGAAATTCACTTCAAACTAGTAACAAAACCTTATCTTTGAGTTTATTATATCTTGAAATATTAAACAAGCCCCTTTAAATTCTCCCAAATTTAATAATCACCCCAAGCGATTAATTTCGGTTTTACCATAACATTCCTCTTGCAGATCAAAAGTATATTTTAAGAAAGTAAAGGAAATACCTGTAGTTCTGTTTTGATTTCAGCTAAAACTTCCATTGGACTTTCTAAGAAATTCATTGGAAATTTATCTGACACTAGCTCTTGTGAAAGGATACTCATACAGAAAGACATTTCTTTGAAAATTATACTATCCCAATTCAACGATGAATCCATGTGACTACAAGAAAAGAGTAAAATAAACAAGAATAAGATTATGCAGTCTGAGTAAGAATCTCCTGGGAGTAAAGAAACCAAATGGAATTTTGTTGACATTGATGCACTTTTTCTTAGATTATGTATGTGTACATTTGTATTTTGTAAGTTGAGTGTAAATTTATATACATAACAGTGTTCATAATAAGGGCAAATAATCATTGTGGAGAAGGAACATAGCTTCAGGCTCCAATGGTTCCAAAACAAAGTAATTTTTCACAGACAGCCATACATAAATCTTACTGCTTAATTTGAGGAGTAGATGGAGACTTAAACAAACCTTGCTGTTTGTTTTGAGAAGTAGATAGAGACTTAAACAAACTTTTCTGTTTGATTTGAGAAGTAGACTTAAACAAACCTTGTCACTTGATTGGAGAAGTATATGGAGCATTTAACAAACCTTGCCGCTTGATTTGAGAAGTATTCTTGATATTCGGTGTTAATATTGGAATTACTTGCACCAAGCGAATAAAGATAAATCGCCTTGATTTTATCAACGATAGGATTGTGTTTTTGTTTTGCTTGACTTCCACGATCCATAAAAGAGTGCTTACCTTAAATATCACAATCAATGTATAATTATTGGGAGAATTAAGTATTGAGTTAACTGATTAATTTCAAGTTAACTGATTAATTTCATTGAGCAGCTTTAGACAAATAGCTTTATTTTAAGAGGATGCTTTAAAAGAACCAATTTGAGACATAATTGCGTACTCATAACAAGATTAACCTTATTCAGGCCGGGGGGAGCACAAAGTGTCCCCCTTCCTTGCTAAACATTTTACATAACTTTTGAATGAATGGCTTATATGACTAGAAATTTTGTGAAGTTTCCTAATATTTATTTAGGATCATGTTAAAAAAACATCGGTAACTAGGAATAATTTTCCCATAGCAACCATGTTTTTGACAGGTGATAAAAAAAAAATAAAAAAAAAAAAATTTTCTTCATATTTTTGCTTGAAAATCATTTTGGTATAATAGTTTAAAAGAAAAATTTCACCTTTTTTTCTGCACCACCTATTTTCCTGCTATGACTACTATACTAGTCAAACTAAGTAAAAAACAATAGATCATTGTTTTGATGCACATACATTTCAAAACAATGCTTAATTAAAGAAATTACGAGAATATTTATTTACCTTGGAAAACCATGAGCATGCCAGTTTTTAGCACTCTGTCATGATGTGATGCTACCTTCGCATTTTCATCCTTGCAACCATGTCCTAATAACACAAGTAGTTTTGTCTGACTGTGAACTGAACGACTTGGATATTTCATTTGAACTGTTGGAAGTTGACAACCATCCAGGAAGGTAAAGATCTAAACAATATTATAGAGAATAATGATTTAGAAGATTAGTATTAAATCGGGAATTTTGACTATACCAGAAGCCACGCACGATATTACACACTTTTTTGTTATAAGAACGTGAGAGCATGACATAAACCTTTGCGTTCTCATTTACTTTTAAGTATTTACTCTTACGTATTTTAAAAATGTTCTTGTTTCATTATGTACCTAGTCATATGTTCTTATATTCTAGATACATTATGTAAGGGGAGAGGAGGGATAAAATAGCACCCCCTTCTCATATTTTTTTCCATAACTTTTGAACAAATGGCTCTATGACTAAAAATTTTGGGACTTTTCACACAATTTATCTAAGATCATTTTTAAATGTTTTTTTCAGTAACTAGAAATAATTTTCCCTAGCAACCATATTTTTGACAGGTGGTATTTTTATTTTTGCCTGAAAAACGTTTTTTGCACCACCTGATGACATCAGGAAAGTAATTATGCTAAAATTTTAATAATGTGTTGACCTAACTTTCTGGAAAGTTTCAACACTACAGCATGGTTTCATCCAAGGTTTTTTTGGAAGGGGCTATTTTAGCCCCCCTCCCTGCCCTCATAGAGCCCCCAAAAGGCCCGGCCTGAATAGGGTTAAGCTTCAGTGGTCAAAATAAGATTAAATAATTACTGTGGAGGAGCGATTTTTGAGCATAGCTTCAGGGAAGAAAGCTTGAAGCTCTGCTCGATAGTCCCTCCTCCACAGTGATTATTGCTCTTATTTTGAGCACTGAATATATATACCTCAGCAGTATGTGGTTGAGATGGGAGTACTAAACTGATGACTAAATGATGCCATTTGTTCATTGTTGAATGATGAGGTATAATAACTTGATCAAATGTTGTCAAATGTTCCTCACTTCCAGTCCCACCATAATTTGAAACAATCCATCTGAATAAAAAATACACTTTGCAGTAAGAATGACAACTAAAACTAAAACGAAGGCCACAACATTCTACTCCAATGATCAACTGCCACCCTCAAATGAAATACTTTTTCTGATTTCTCTCTGCATAACATCTGCAAGAGGGTATTTTTTAATTAAAAGAAATAATTATTTAACCCAAATAGGAATGGGCTTTTTTGAGGCTGAAAAAAACTGGGAGGAGGCAAGGTGCAGATTCTGTTCCCCCAATACCCCCCATGATAAGTTTTGAATGGCTAATGCTAACTTCGTAAAATCTTGGTACGATTATGGTTCATTCTGAAAGGAACAATTTGACATAATTATTTTTTGTTTATGTCATCATCATATGTATTTTTGAATCCAAATTATTTTCAATTTTTTTCTTCCAAAAACATGTATTATTCAAAATATCATTGGAGCAGTTCTGTTTCGTATTTTTAAGTTCCTTTTTTGGTTTTTGAATGCTAATGTCTTGAACCAAGCAAAATCACCCTGAAATATTTTGCCAAAATTAGAAAAATCAGGGAAATTTGTAGAAAGAAGTTAATTGTGTTATTTATACTAAAGTTATTTAAATTTTTGTAGAATTCGACACCAGAATTGCTAATTTTCATTCAAATTTGACAACGTATTTTTGCGAGCTAATTAATGCCTTATTACGAGTTTTATAAAATTTGAATAGAAAGAGGGTCAATTATCCCTGAAAAATCGGGGAAAACGGAATGGTCATGTGACAAAAATTGTGTAAATGATTACCATCACCCTAAGAACCAAGGACAACAAGTTACTTCTAATTTCGTTTGAAGGAAAAAATGCCCTTATTAATAATATAAATTTTGCTCTGTAGGTGGTTTCAGAATATAGCCTATATCTCAACCTCTTTGTGAGGAACATCTTAGAATGACCCAAAGATGTGAAACGTAATTATGTCAAAAGTCACCAAGTTTCAAGCTTAGCTTTAGTGAAAAAATTTAGGCAGAAGGGCGTGCGAAATCTGCCCCCAGTCCTATTAGGATTAAAAGTATGACTTTGTACTAAATCAACATAAAAATAAAATTTAAGAAAAATTTACAATATTTCAAACCCTGGTAAGAAGAAGGAAGATATTAGAGACAAACAAAAGTGTTCTAGTTATGCTTTGTTGTGGGTCCTCTTACCTGTACTGTAAACACCCAGTTCTTGCTCCAATCCATACTTCAAATACAGCATTTGCACCACCAAATGAACACAAATGAAACAATTCCTCACAACCATACTCACACCATGCTTCATTTGATCGCTGATATAGTAAAGAAAAACTTCTTTGCTTTCTGAACGTTTTGCGATTGTTCGTTGATTTCTCTTCATATTCATATCTATGAAATGCATTATCCTCAAGATTGTACCATAAAGATAAACTGAATTCTTTATCTGGCCAAATAAATTTACTTTCTAGCGGTAATTGGATTACTGCTGAATCCCATGATGGTTGTTGATTGCTGTAACCAAGTGGTTTTAAACCACTACCCTCATAAATGCTTGACCAGCTTTGACTACGTGAACGATGTCTCGCATGATCATGTTTATGAACCATAAATGTTTGAGCTCGCTGAAGCATCCCTTTATTGTGGACTTTTGGATGTTGACTATCAAAAGTAGCTGGGAAAGTGAGATAATAACGTGGGCCATGTTGTTTTACAGCTGTCTGTGACATTTTCAATATGATAGACGATAAGCAATTCTAAAATAAAAACTAAAATGATACCTTGTGCATTGTAAATGGGTTGAAACAAACAGACAAAGAGATCATCTTAAAATTTCGCTCCAAAACCAACTTTTTTGGTAGGGTTAAATCAACAAAATTCGATAAAAATGAATCAGTACAAAAGTGACGAAGAAACCAATCTATTGCAAGATTGTTGACTCAGTACCTGTAGATTTTATTTTTGCGATGGTCCCTAAAGCAGAGTAACTCTTAACCTTTAGCCTGAAAAATGTTATACACTTCAATATTATACTGCTGTCTTTGAACAAGCCTGGCTCTATCCAGAAGCATCTTACAGACATCCTATGTGTGAAATAGGCCGCAGAACTTAAACAGAACTTACATAAAATTCCATTTTGTTTATTTTCTTACAGCCCAATAAAAACAGAATTAGAAAATTATGCCCCATTGAAAATTCAAATAATCAAAATAATCAAAATCAGTTGTTAGTACTCATGAAAAATAAATAACTGTGGATCATCAGTGTGGAGGAGAGATTTTTTACCTCCACAGTGATGACCAGCAATTATTTTATCTACTGAACATTACCATTGAAATATTCTCTCGTTTGAATAATTTTAAAAACATGCTCAGATCAGACGCACTCATCTTATAGCTTGATAAATGAACTAAAATCTTTCCAATAAGTTCTTGTGTTTCTAAAAGTTAATGAGTGTTCATAATAAGAGCAATTGATCACTGTGGAGGAGGGTTTTGTGAGCATTGCTAAAAAAATCCTCTTCCACAGTGTTAAACTTTATCTATAAAGGATGGTATCAATCAAAATAGCCCACCAAACCAACTGAAAGTTAAACCTAAGCACATAAATATGATTTGCATACACATATTATAAGTCAGTGTTTGAAATATGTCTTTATTAAGATAGTAAAGTTTCAGTTCAAATAAAAATTTAGAACATCTTTTTCCTAGTAAAATTATGTCAGGTCACTGTGGAGAGTAGTGAAATTCATATCCAGGATAAACACCTAAAGTTTACATGGCATTAGGATTTTTCATGTCCTTATTAAGTTGATAAAGTTTCAGGTCAAATAAACAAGTGAAACACCTTTATCAAGGTAAAATTATGTCAAGTCACTGTGGAGGAGAGTAGTGAAATTTCATATCCAGAATAAACACCCAAAGTTTACATGACATTAGGATTTCATGTCCTTATTAAGTTGATAAAGTTTTAGATCGAATAAACAATTGGAACACCATTATCAAGGTAAAGTTATATAAAATCACTGTGGAGAAGAGTATTGAAATTTCAAATCATAGCCTAAAGCAATGCTCAAACATAAAGCAGTTTCTTCTCCATGTGCAACTCTTTATACCTACCTTATCATAAGTCATTAATTATTTTATAAAAATGTATGCTCCTGATGATAATCAAATGGTGAATACACATTAATGCACATTAATATTTATTTCAAAATTGAAGAAGGAAGCTTCCCAAAATCAAAATGGAGACTTCAATTCTTAAAAAGTTAAAAATTATTTTTTATATTTTTTATCATCTCAAAAAATTGAGGAGAAAGCTTCCCCCCCAAAATACAACAAAATGGGTGCCAAAAAAGATTCAAATTCAAATTTTTTACAAAAATCATAAATTGAACATTTTGGTAAATGTGGTCACAGTCCTATAGAAATCAAAAATATCGATAAAATTTTCTAAATCCAAATTAGACTCTGGTCAAATTCTTATAAACAGAATTCAAAAATTTTCTAAGCCAACAAAAATCATAAATTAACATTATGGTGAATGTAAATCAAAATGTCTGTAAATTTTCAAAGTTTGACTTTTGAAAAAATAATTTTTTCGCGGATACTCGGTCCAGAGTAGACGAAATTAAAAAAAAAATTGGCCAGCAGTCTTTTAATATTGCGTAGAATGCCATAACCAAATTTCAGGACAGTATCACGCCTTTTCGGTTCATTGACCCGAAAACTCAATTTGGACTATTTTTGCCCAAAACTCGGGACTGAGTGGACGAAATCGAAAAATCTTTGGCGATCCCTTGTAGAATATCACCAGAAATGCTGGTATCAAATTTCAAAATGCTAGCCTGCTAGCCCTTCAGGAACATGGTCCATTAAGAAAAATTGGTCGCCGCCACCGAAAAGTGATAGCAATAGCCCATCCAAACTTTGTTGAAAAAGTCAACCAATTTCAATATTATCCGTGGTTAAAATAAGAGCAAATAATCACTGTGAAGGAGCGATTATTTTTAGCATAGCTTCAGGCCACAAAACGTGATGCTGTACTCAAAAATCCCTCCTCCGTAGTGATAATTTGCTCTTATATCGTCCAGTGATTATGGATTTGGCACTCTTCCACGAAGGCTATTCTTGAGCTTAAGATATCAAACTCAGCTACGATTAAAGAGCTACTTATATTTACGTTAATATCCTTGAGGTCAAAAAAATTCCAGAAGAAAAACAAAAGAAGACATTCCATAGGTAAAAATAATTGTCACACATCACATGACATCAATTTCTACCAATCGAATGTCTTCTTTTGGTTTTCAAACAGAATTCTTTTCTTAGTGGAAATCACCTCTTACTTTTTATGAAACTATTTGCTACAGGAGAACATCTATATCATTTTCAGTAAATGATTAAAATTCACAAATGGTTCTAGGATAAAGATCAGGAATCAAAATAATACTCAGTGAGGAAAAACTTGTTCAAAGTTTGCAGAAGACACTAGAACAACTTTTTTTTCAACGTTGTTCTAGTGTCTTTACTACGGATTTTGAACAAGTTGTTGCTCACTGGGTAATGTATTACTTGTGGGATAAGAGTGGTACTTCGATAAACTTATAATGCATTGTTTCAAATGAAAATGTGCAGGTACTGAAGCAAGCAAGCCTGAATATGACTGCTGAATATGACTTGTAGAAAAGTAAGTATAGTTTTCAGCTACAAAGCTGAATACTATTATGTAATATCCAGTAGTTATTCAGGTTTGAAGTGAAATATATAACCAGACCTACGCAACTATGAATTTAACTAACCATTTGTGTAATCTTGATCAAATACAAAACCAAAATTTGTCATAAAAAGTGCCAACAAACCCTACAAAAGCAAATTCATATTAAAACAATTCATTTCAAAATAATAAAGAAAGAAAATCATCACAATGGAATAAAGTGACGATTACAGAGTAAACATAGAGGGTAAGCAATAGCGTGGTGAAAAAAACTACCATATTCCCAAGTCAATTTCCTTGCGACTGATTGGTTTGTTTATAACAAAGACAACAATAAATTGAAAGTTTATTGATATCCTCAAAGTTTTGAGGTGTGAGTAGCCATTGCTGTTTTTGATTTGGTTATGATCCATATTATTGACTCAGCAAGCTCAAAAAACACTCCTCCACAGGTGATGTGTGATGTTTTGAGGCTTGGTCAGTATTCTTCTCCTCTAATAATTATAGCCAATGTGCATGAGGACAATTTGAAAAAACTGTAAAAAATATCTTTGAAGGAGAGTCATAAATGAACTAACCTGCAATTAATTGGTCACTTCAATACAAAGAACACATATATTGCAATATAGTTACAACAGTGCTCAAAATAAGATCAAATAATCACTGTGGAGGAGTGATTTCTAAGCATAGCTTCAGGCTACAAAACTTTAAGCTATGCTCAAAAATCCCTCCTTCATAGAGATAATCTACTCTGATTATTTCAAGCATTGTTTTTCTCACCTCATCGCTGAGACATATGTTATTCTTTGTTGATAATAACTGATATTCATGGAGTTCATTTAAAACAACATTCATCACGTCATCAAGTTGGCTACTTGTCTCACTCTTCGTGATTTCTTCTGCCAAATATTTAAGCAGAAAAACACATAACCATGGTTGTGAAATGATAGGTACTGATTGGCTCACAGGTGATTTCTTGCTGGGTGAATTTGATGTTTTCTTATGATTTTCAAGAAATAGAGGTACTGTTCGAGTAGCCAGTGTATCGGAATCTTCAGATTCTTGATCTGCTTCATAGCCTTCTTCTTCCTCCTCATCTTTAAGGATAAATTTCTTATGCTCTTTACTATCATCACTGGATATGCTCATAGGAGACTAAATATATAGCAAGCTTCAAAATAACTGTCGGATATCACCCGTGGAGGTGTGTTATCAAGCAAAAGTCGCAAAACTGAATACTATACTAAAAACACTTCTCCACAGGTAATGTCTAGCAGTTAAATTCAGGCTAAAACCAACTTATCTGTTATTAGTACAACTGTTGCCTGGAAACTAAAAGAAGGGAACATGCTGAATTCTTACTAAATTTCTATCATTATCATAAACTAGAATGATGAAGAAAACATAATAAACTCAGCATTGAAAAGTAAACCACCAAACCAAGCAAAAGTTAAACTTTAGCATACGGGAATGATTCACATACAACATAGTACTATGTATACACTAGAACGCTATAGTTATTGTCATGGTGTATTTAATTATAATGCTTATAAAATAGAGAATTATGCTATAGAAATTGCTCTATGGGTTTTATAACATAGGTTTTATGTATATAGGCTATTATGTGTATCATGTCATTCTACTTATGCAATAAATTATAATTTTATGGGTAAAAAAAGTTGAAACATTTGGTAAAAAAGTTGAAGAACAATTTTAAATCAAAGAGAGACAGATATTCAAGAGCTTGAATGAAGGTATTCTATTGTTGTTGTAACTGTGTTGCATTGATTATGACATAAACATTTAAAACATTTGCAATAAATATTTTTCATAGACAGTGTTCGAAGAGCAAATAATCACTATGAAGGAGGGATTTTTTATCATTGCTTCAGCCTTTATAGCCTAAAGCAATGCTTAAAATCTCTCCTCCACAGTTATTTGCTTTTGAACACTGATAGTGACCATTCAATATAATCACTTAATTTCAATTGTCATTACAATCGTCTTACTTTCTTTTTACTTTACAGATTTGAAAAGAAAGTGACAGAAAATAAAACATTGAATCGAAATGTTCTACTTCAGGAAGATAAAGTTGCTGCTCTTGTTAAAAAGTATCAAAATAAGCACAAGCTCGAAAATAATTTTTAAGTGTTATAGCTAAGAACTTATATGTTAAAGAAAATCATTTAGTATTCTGGTCCAATTAAACAGTGCCAATACGTTGGATCCGACTTCATCTAACATGTTGGAACCATTATCAATGTGTTGGATGATGTTGGAACATATTGGAACTTGTTGGAACATGTTGGATGAAATTTGTTAATGATCAAACTTTTATGCCAACATAATGCCAAATATTCCTCCTGTTTTTGAAAGTTGGCACTGTTTGATCAACCAGCGCAAAATTGTTTGATTGATTACTGCTGAGTATGACCGTCAGGAAAGAATTAACTGGATTTTCCAAATTGAACTATTAATGTCCACGGACGCATCCCATCACATGCAACAACATAACTGGATTACAAATGTTGTTAGAAGAGAAAATAACAAAAAATATATTTTCAAAGAGACATTCGATTATAAAAAATCAACCAGCAATGGTCAATGATTGCTGTTTATTTTCTGTATTAAAAAAGGCTTACATTTATTTATATATACTATATTATATTACATGCTATATACTATAATTATACTATATGTTATAACTTTTATTGGTTCAATAAATGAGGCAGCAAAATAATTTTCGATTTCGTCAACTATGAGGTTTTGACATGCTCACCCAAATGATTAAAAAAAGATTCACTTAATTCATAAATGTTTCTGAAGATGCTCTGAAACCTTGACCACATTCATCCAAATGACAAAAACATATAATTCACCTATTGAGTTTTTTTCTTTGTTTATAAGAATTTGCCATATTTCGAGCTATTTCAGATTAATTTGGGCACCCAAATTCAATACTTATGTCAAATGGCTGCCAAAATTAAATTCCTAAGCCCTGACTGTAAAAGTATTGCGAGTTATGAAACTTTTTCTTTGACAAGTAATTTCATTTGTGCTTTCTTTCAGGGTTCCTACAGGGTTTTGGGTCAAAAACAGGAAAAAAAAGCCTGAAAAAACAGGACTGAAGAACCCAAAAAACATGATATTTTCGAAAAAAACAGGCCAAATTGTGATAAATATCTATATAATCTGTTTCATAATAACATTAATAACTGTGATTTACTATCATTATTGTTCTTTCAACGTGCACGTTCACGTAAATCAACTATTGTGGAAATCGTGGGGGAAGGAAAATCCTACCCACACAAAAATTCAAAATTATAGCCAATAAATTGACGAGAAAATAATAATAACTAGACGCATCCTATGTG
>JAULBZ010000025.1:0-54504 GCA_032360805.1 Neoturris breviconis
TTTCAGCCAAGTTGGCTGAAAATATTCTGAAAAATCTCTCCTCCACAGTGATGACCGACTGTTATTTCGAGCCCTGCCTTAGTGTGCAAAAACTTGTTCAAAATTAGCAGTAGACTAGAATATCTTTGATATTGTTCTAGCGTTTTTATGGCTGACTTTAAACAAGGTATTGCCCGCTGGGACAGACATCTATTACTTCTAATGTGAGGATTGCAGTTAAAAATACACGTTTAAAATTAAGGTGGATTTTCACTAGGCGAATTCGTGTAAGGTGGCGTCGCTTTCAACCAATGTAATGGCTTCAATTAAAATTCGAGCAAACGAATTCGCCTAGTGTAAATCCGCCTTAACGTGCCGTTAGAACCAGTTAACTAATGAACTAGGCTCTAACTAATTGCCTGCTACATAAACCCTGCATTAGCAGTAGTAAAGTACGATTGTTGCCATATACTTGATACTTGATTATCCACAGTATGTTGTACTTGGTTAATGGAGGGGAAATGTTAGAAGAGAGAATGTTAGAAGAGACATGTACCAACCCAGTGGGTAATAACTTGTTCAAAGTCAGCAGTAAAGATACCACCAGAGCAACGTTTTCAAGTGGATCTAGTGTGGGACTTTGAACAAGTTTTTGCCAACTGGGAAAACTTGTTATTACCACTCATTAATTATATCTACAAAATTGCTGAACGTTTTTAGAAAGTTTGCCAATGGCCAAAAAATTGTTCAAAGTCCGCAGTATAAACGCTAGAAGCTACGTTGAAAACGTTGTTCTAGTGCATTTACGACGATGTTTCTTAAAAGATAAAAGACGGAAATGAAATACGTTGGCACGCGACGACATCTCAATGTCGAGAAGACGTCGTTTTGACGTCGCAACGTCAAATCGATATGTGCCCATTGGGAGGGAATTCATGTACTCATACATTGGTGCATGTAGAAATAGTTACAAATACATGAAAAAAAAGCGTTAGTTTTAAAGTAGAACTTGTTGTAATGCTATAACTTCTTTTATGTGCAGCTCAATATGTTGCTCATATAAAATGTTTTTGTGAACAGATCTACTGTCTAATCCCAGTGGCAAAAACTTGTTCAAAGTCAGCAGTAAAGACGGTAGAACAAGGTCGAACGACGTTGTTCCAGCGTCTTTACTGCGGACTTTGAACAAGTTTTGTCCACTGAGAGTGTGTCAATACTGTATAGTTTGGGTATACTGTATTCGATTATTTGTTCACGTGACCTTTTCGAAGGTTGAAAGATATCATTTGAATAAGTATTTAGTATCATCTTAATCACGTGACAAGTACCTTCTAAGTATTTTTAGCACGCTCATCAAACAAAAGGGTTATGATTTAAATTATGATTATATTAGCCTAGAAATTTCTTATCTCTCCTTGCTCTAACCACTTCCCAGTGGGCAAAAACCTGTTCAAAGTCAGCAGTAAAGACGCTAAAACAACGTTTTAACGTAGCATCTTAACTGCGGACTTTGAACAAGATTTTGTCCGCTGGGAAGTGGGTTGCGAGAAGTACACAAAATAATGGGATTCTTGGCCATGTTTATATTTCTTTTTAGTATTGTTTCTCTAAATGTTGCTTCACAAAGTCAAAAGAAAACATTCCATTGATATCAATTTACAGCACGATTGTGACATCAATTTCTACCAATAGAATGTCTTCATATGGTTTTCACAACGATTTTGCCTAGTGGGAATCGATCTTTACAGAACAACTGTTTAGAAGAATAAGTTGAAGATAACTGGGTGCTAGTCGAGTCAAAAAAAATTACATCACCTGTGCAGGAGTGTATTTAAAAGCACTCCTTCACAGCACAATACAAAAGATAACGGTCGAAAATCACCTAGGGAGGAGTGTTTTTGAGTATAGTTTTCAGCTTCGCAGCTTCGCAGCTGAAAACTGTACTTAAAAACACTCCTCTACAGGTGATGTCTGACCGTTATCTTGAGACTTATACGCTGTGATTAATATTCGCACACGTAAAAATGTCGTATCCTCGCCGAATCACGATGTCAGAACAATGTCGAAACGACGTCCGATGTTTTGATGTTGTTCCGGCGTCGTGTTCCTATTGAGATATTATGTCTATTTTAATGCTATGCACTGAATATGAGCTTTCTCAAAAAAACTGCCCATCTCTATTTCATAGTTGTTCCACGTGGTATTCTGAGAAGTGAGAGTCTGTGGTACACGAAACAACGTCAAAACTACACTGCTTTGTCATTTTGATGTCGATGTTAATCCGATGCCGTAGCATCACAAGGCATAATATTATCAGGAAGTTTTTATCGTGTTTTTTTTATTTTGCGAATGTACGCGGATTTTGTTTAATAAACCAATCAGCTTGCAGAAACAGAAACTCACTCCAAAGAAAAACGGCCTTTATAACAAGGACCTACAATCATGCACAGCGTGAAAGCCTATCGAATATGTTCTCGTATTATCTCCTTATTTGGACTGTATGTTGCCATATATGTGTACAAAGTCTGAATACGGAGAAATTCGGTAGACTTTCAATCTGTGATGGGAATAAATATTTGAGACCAGAGGGCGCTATAATTCCCGGGTGTGGGTGTGGAAGCATATCACAGCATATCTCCTACGCCTTCTGTGAACCATGTTATAGACATGCAAGTCAGAAAACAGGAAATTGTTTTGATTTGTTTTGACAACAAACAGCAGAATTCATTGCAACAATGTAATGGCTTCTTAGATATCAAACTTCGTAACACGGCAAATCTGATGGAAACAACGATACAACTGTGCGGAATTACGGGAATTATAGCGCACTCTGTTTGAGACAAAGTAAAATTCGTGCAATAATTCAGAATATATCAACTTAGACAAAAAGCCCTGAATTTTGATTAGCAAGACAAACGGCACGAAAAATCAAATTTTTGTTCCAAGAGCCTGGGTACCAGGCTGCTAGGAGCAACATAAATTTACAAAATGACCAAAATTTCTAGGGAATTCTGGTCACGTGCTTCTGATTTTCTTAACTTGATTCCCATGTAGACCCACTAGTATTCTCTAACTTACACTTGTGGTGTTAAGAATTCCTCCAAATTCCCACAATTTGCGTCCAAAATTGTAATCTAATTTGATTCAAGCTATAAAGATCCTTGCAAATTACTATTGTAAATGATCGTAAAATAGAACGACTCATGTTACCTTTAAATATAACCTCGGTCACGCCTTGTCATAAAACGTGAGAAGCGTCATTGCAGATCATTATAAAAACGGCACGTTATTTTAAGTTTCAGTTCTGTTTAATTAATGCAGGCAGCGGGTATGCTGCTTGCTTATTATGGAAGGTAAATAGAGTTGTTCTTCACAGCAAGTACGTGATTGGTGTATTCGAACGAACAAACCAATTAATTACTTGTATAATAGTTGCACTTTATGAATGTATCAACTTTATTACATACCAGAGATTCAACGATCTTGCAAATGATTGGTTTCTTCGTCCCGAAGATTGATTGGTTGTTTGTTCGGAAGAAACCAATCAATTGCAAGCTCATTGACAGTCTTCATTGCAGATTTATTTTAATATAATATGAAAACGGTCTCTTATTGCCCAGTGGCACGCAACATAAAATCGACGTCAAAAATATGTTTACACCGCGACGTCAAACCGACATCTTTCCGATATTGATATGACGTTGCGTGTCGATAGAGTAACCATATTTATATTACTTCATTATAGCCTCTTTCCAATCTATTTTTGTCTCCTTTCTTTTAATGTTTTATAACAAACAACGGTGGGAGAAAACAAGTCGATTGGAAGGATGTCTTAGCACCTACTGATACTGTCTCAACTTTTCGCATCTTTAGATGTTACTTAGTGGGAACAAACTAGTGTAAACTCCGCAGTAACAACGCTAGAAAACCGTGAGAAACGTTCTTCTAGCGTCTTTATTGTGGCGATTGAACAATTTTTTGCCCAGTAGGTAGCGATGTTAATTTATAGCGTTACCAAGGAATAAAGTAACTAACATTGAAATATACGGCATGAAAAACTGCCACCCGCATCTTATTGGATAAAAACTTGTAGCTGCCACGTGACGACGTCATTGTGACGTCATAGTGATTCTCTATAAATCGTTCTTCCCATTGTTGGTTTCAGTACTTGGTCACTTGACCGCTTGTGACGCCCAGAATGCATAAAGGCAGCTAGCTATGTGATGACGTCATTGAAAATCGAACTTCCAGTATGAGATTCACCTTCATACTTGGTCACTTCACAGCTTAGTACGAGAAATTTAAAGGCATATAATGGCAGGAATAGAAATGTAAATGCACAATCGCAGACATGTGATCACGTCGTAGTGAAGTCGTAATGATTTTCTGAAAATCATACTTTCTATTGATGATTTTTCTTCATACTTGGTCACTGGACAGCTTTTGACATCCTGAGTTATTTGAAAGCATAATGGTAGCCATGGGATGACGTCATAGTGATTTAAAAAAATCGTTCTTCTAATACCCAGTGAATGCACCACGTCGTAACAACATTAAAACGGCGTAGTGATGTTGTTCTGACGTTGTTACGACGTCGTGTGTGGGAGGGTAATAGGTTTACCACTGATTTAAGATTGCATTAATTCTATTTACATTAATCCTTGGAATGTCACGTATGAAAAGATAAAAGAGCTTGAGAATATGGTAAAAAAAACCTAGCCCCAGTGAGCGCACGATATTGGATCAACTTTGAAACAACGTCAAAACGACATCGCGACGCGACGTTGATCCGTTGGTGCCTGTAATTATATTATCTACGGAGAAGAGTGTTGAATCAAATTTACCAGTTGGCAAAAACTTGTTCAAAGTTCGCAGTAAAGGCGCTAGAACAACGTCGAACTACTATTGCGGACGTTTTTTGCCATGCGATATTGTAACGGACAACTTCGCAGTTAATTACCGTATTATATTTTATAGATTTTAAAAAAAAGAAATCCTGATTTACCTGAGCTCAGCTAGTTATAGATATTATTAATATATTAATGCATTGTATTGTGGATATATATGTTGCTGCAATGCCGATAAATACAATACACAGCTCTGACGCATACGTATACGTATTAATATATAAATATATTAAAGATTACAGAGTGATTATGGAGACAGGAAATCTTTTAATCGTTTGTATTCTCACGAATGTTTTTGATTTGATATTTGATAAATATTTTTAAATTCCAGATAAATACTGGACATAGCTTGATGTGTATGAACCTATTTAAATAAAGCGTGGCTAAATGGTTAGGATAGATGTGTGCAAATGTACCTGCACGTAGGGACATCTTGGTTTGAATGGTTGTGGTATATGTGTATAAATGTACCTGTACCTAGGGAAATCTTGGGTAAAATGTTTGGAATAGATGTGTACAAATATACCTGTGCATAGGGACATCTTGGGTAAAATGGGTGTAATAAATGTGTACAAATGTAGCTGTGCGTAGGGGTATCGTGGCTGAATGGTTGATGTACGTGTATATGAACGTACTTTTATGTGAGCTACTGGTGGTTAATGGTTGCTAAAAGTACAGTTTTAAATTATCGTTTGACCGTGAATCCATTCATTATTATCCTAACGTCGTTGCACTTTACTGTGAGCATAGAGAATGCGTTACCTACAGTGTAATATTCTTAAGTTACCTCAGTGGTCAAACTAAGAAGGAGTGATCTTTGAGCACAACTTCAGGCTAAAATTCCTGAAGCTATGCTAAAAATCACCTCTTAACAGTAGTGATTATTCGCTGTTATTTCGGGCACTAAAAACACTAAAAAGTTTCTTGGATGATGTTCGGTATATCACGCCGGTGTTTGCGACGTCGTTTTGACGCTGTTACGACGTTGTTACGATGTCGTGTGCCGGTAAGGAAGCTATGTATGAAATAATATATAATAATTTTATTTAGACTGGATAAACATTAATTATCCTGCAACGTTCTACAACTGACTTTATCTTCAAAAACAAATCAAATGAAAATCTAAAATAACACGAAAAGAATTAATTATAATTTAGACTGATACCTTGTAATAATCTATATAAAAGCTCAGTTTGATAGTCTAGTTCTTTTACTTAAGTCTAAAACGGAAGAAAATTTTCACAGTGATTTGAATCTCTTATGAAGTTGGACTGCTTTATAGTTTAACATTAATTATGAAATATACGATTCTGTTGTTATTGTTGTTGCTGTTATTTTTTATCCTAAGTATGGGTATGACGGACAATCAAGTACATGGCAGTTCAATAAAAAAAAGTAGAGGTTGTTATGGTTTGCGATGGAGATCATGCTGGAAATCATTGAAAGCAAAGGTAAGCAGACACGTAGGTCGCGAATTAACCTTCGCAGGACTTACTCTTGCTACAACAAAAGAGATGTAACACAAAACGGTTATCCAATAAGTCCAATAAATTCGTTCATTCAAATCCATTCGTTCGTTCATTCAAATCCATTCGTTCGTTCATTAAAATCCATTTGTTCATTCATTAAAATTCATTCATTCATTTAATTTCCAGACCATGTTTTCCTCTTCTTCGTTTTAATCCACTTCTCCTTCTTGTTAAAAAAAACAATTAACACAAATTAAATGCTGTTTTGATGTTGTGTGATGTGCTCACGAAGTTATATCTATTAAAAGATACACGGTGTGATTCCTCGTATATGAACAATTTATGCCTCGTATATGAACAATTTATGCCTCGTATATGAACAGTTTATTCCTCGTATATGCGCTGGATATTCCTCGTATATGAACTGTTGCAAAATATGGTAATATCAGTCTATATACTGGGATAGATGAGATTATATTTGGTGGTCTGTCATTTGGGTATTGATGTTTTGATTTTTCCAACGCTGTCAGCCTCAACAAGTTTCCACTTTAAACAGCCACCGCTTCGTTTTCTTTGTGAATAAGTATATTCTGTCAACCTCTTCTCTAAAGAAAGATTTTTATAGGCAAAAATGTCTTTCCTAATGCAATGTGATGTCAATTTCTACCAATGGAATATCGTCTTTTGGCCTACTCGATATATGCAAATACATCGTCAAAATGACGCGTCGCGACAACGTTTTGACGATATTTTGACATTGTTCTGACGTCATGTACCGATCTATTGCAAGACCCTTCCAAGCCGGCAAAAATCTGTTCAAAGTCAGTAAAATAACGTTAGAACAATGTCCAAAGAACGTTGTTCTAACGGTTTGCTGACTTTGAACATGTTTTTGCCGGCTGGGTTGACTTTTTCCTGTATATTTTATTTTTAAAACGATATCCTCAAGATAAATCTACCTTGTTCCCAGGGCTTCTTACTTTTTCTAAGGTTTTTCGCCGCTTTTTCGTATTTTGGAAAGGCATGAAGCCCTGGGATGAGGCTGCAAGATAAATCGTTTTTTTTTTCAGATACGTCATCAAGAAAACTTACTGCGGAAGAAAAAGATAACTAGAAGAGATATTCATATTGACGAAATGCTTGACGATTTCGAAGAAGATCTACATTGATAACACACACACACACAAAAAACTTTAGACGAGTCGTATAAATTATTTAGCTAGAACAGACAAAGTTTCTTCCGAATATAGAAAGATATACTGCTTGTTCGGTATTGAATCTTTTGGTAAACGCAAGGCGGATTCGTGTGGCCTTTAATTGAAAAAAAGATATACATATATACTGGGCATTCTAGGAATGGGATACTTTAAACGATGAAACTGTTAGAACGAAAGCTGCAAAAAACAGTCTCATTCCCATGGCATTCTTGCCCAATCAAAATCCATTCAATACTTTGAAATGGCAAGAAACCCTGGGAACAAAATGTCTGCAAACAGCTTACTAAATTGTTAATAAGAAAAAACGAAAATTTAATAGTATTTTACAGTTAAGGCGGATTTCTATTAAACGAATTCATTCGCACGAATTCTAAATGAAGCCATTACATTGGTTGAAAGTGACGTCACCTGTCAGGTGACGTCGCTTTCAACCAATGTAGTGGATTCATTTAGAATTCATGCGAAGGAATTTGGCTAGCGGAGATTCGCCTTTATAGTTAATATTTATGTTTGCTTTATTTTTTATTTAGCCATGTTAACCCTTCGGTGTTGACCCCCTGAATTTTCAAATTTTGCTGTGAAAGTAACATAACAAAGATTATTATTTAGGAGGTTATTTTCTGACATATTTTAAAAATCTGCATCATACTTTTGTAACTTTTTGCCTCCTGAATCTTCTAATACCTCTCCATGAATTTACAAATTTCCGGGGGTATCCACCATACTAACGAAGGGTTAATTGTCAGGGTGGTTGTTGTTTGTTAGTTTCTCCATGTTCGTGTTGTTCTGTTGATTAGTTCAGTATATGCGTGATGCAAATAACAAGCCATTCTCTCTTTCTAATAGACTTTACAAGTATTTACGACTTAAGCGATTCAAACTGATTTACACAAACCGATTTGAACCGTATGTTTATTTATAAAAAGGGACAACCTCATTCCCAGATATTCTTACCTTTTCGAAATACGGAGAGTTGTCCGGTATTTCAAGAAACCCTGGGAAGGAGGTTGAAAATGGACAGTCTCTATATTATTGTCAAAGCCTGTCGCTTTCATACTTTGCTTAAAACAACATTGCGAAGAAAAGCTAACGATCTTGTATTTGAATAACTTTTTCGTAAGAACGAACCAATTGAAAGCGATTGTAATTGATTTATTGTCACGGTTAAAACCCCAGTGAGCAAACATATGTTTAAAGTCTGCAGTAAAGACGAGAGAACGACGTTGAATACCTTGTTCTAGTGTCTTTTACTTCGAATTATGAACATGTTTTTAAAAATAAAGCAAGCTGAGTATCGCATCTTGTTATCATGTTATTAAGTTTTACTTAACCTTTTGAATTTCCTAAACTTTTATCACGATATTCATACATGTGTCCAACCTATTAACATGTTCAAAGTCCGCTGTAAAGACCATAGAATAACATCGAAGAAGTTGTACTGGCGTCTTTATTACGGACTTTGAACAAGTTTTTGCTGGATAGTAGACACACGGCGTTTAATTAACGTTGAAAAGATGTGAAGACGTCAAAACGATGACGATGTCTCTTCAACGTTGGATTGCGCTTCACTCGAAAAGAAGAGTGTTTGGTCAAATAGCTTGCGTTTGATTGGTTTCTTATTGATAAAAAACCAATAGAATTTGTCAAAGAAATTTTATGAGAATGAACGTTGATTTTTATTTTATTAGCTACCGTTATTTTATTGAGAATAATAAAAAGGACAAGTGACTTCAGATTCCGGAAGAACCATGCGGTACCAACTGTGCTTCCCTTCCCTTTTAATATCAACCGTTCACAGAAGACATTTTATATCATCCAAACTCGTTCCTAGGATTTTGTATCTTTTCAAGCTTTCTGTATTTTGAAGTAAAGATAAGATCTGGGAACGAGGTTGTTTTATCATATACGCGTAATATATTTTAGATTTTGTACAATTTTTTTTTTATTCCCTAGTGAGCAAAAAACTTGTTCAAAGTCAGTAGTAAAGACACTAGAACAACGTTATTGTGGACTTTAAACAATTTATTGCCAGCTGGGTCTTTTATAAACGCTTAGAATAACAGTTTCATTTTATCATAAAATATGACCGCCCTTTGCTTAGTAGCAGTACATCCGTCTCTTTTTTCTTTTGTAATTCTGTTTAGTATTGATAGACTGACTGGATTACACACAATTAATTGTAAAATCAAGACCGTCCATAGAATAATAATATATGCGGAAAACAATACCTTCTGGCACACGTATTTATGCAGCATTCACTTTTCTATGTTAGAGCACCGAGAAAAAAAAAGAAGTAAATTAAGAACAACCTAAAGCTGGGTAGGTGAATTCGTTCGTACGAATTCTAAGTAAGCCCATTATATTGGTTGAAAGTTACGTCACCTATCTTCGTTTGATTTCGTATACTATGGATTGCGTATTGCCGCAATAGAATCAATGATTGAATATGCCGTAACGACGCTAGAACAATGTCAAACGACGTTGTTCTAGCGTCTTTACTGCGGACTTTGAACAAGTCTTTGCCCATTGGGTTACATACTGCTTCTATTTTAGCTGAAGTTTCTCCTTCATCGTTTGCTTTTACACATCCATCATCTTCTGGTAATGTTTCCATGACAACCAACGCTTTTGCTGATGTCACTGATTCATCTAATGCATTCAATACCCGTGTGCATAATGCTTCGATTGAAACTACTCCTGGAAGTAGCTTTTGTTTGAACGGTACAGCAGATACACAACCAAGTCCATCTACAGGTTTTAATTTTGACATATCTAATACAGATATATCTCCTAATGCAGGAAATTTAAACTTTGGTAGTAGTGTTGATTTTGCTGCTAACCAATCAGATACCTTTAATTTTGGCATCACAAGTCCTGCATCATCAGCTGATTTTAATTCATTTCAAATGGCATCCCCGAACGCATCTGGGTTTAACTTTGATGGTAATACTTCCAACAGTGATGTAAATTCATCTGTAGGTGGGTTTAATTTTGGTGTAACGGCTAACGACTCGCCAGTTGGTGCATTTAATTTTGGTGCAGGAGGTAACACAAATACAGATAGTTTCAATTTTTCATTCGGAGGGAATGTTACAAATCCTCGAGATGAAAGTTCCAACAATTTTGCATTTTCATTTTAAACAATCAAAGTAGAAAAACTACTTACTTAAAGTTGATTTCCACTAAGCGAAAAATTTCATGCGAAAGCCAAAAGAAGGCATTCTATTGGTAGGAATTGACATCATAATCGTGTGACGTTTATTTCTACCAATGGAATGTCTTCTTTTGACTTTCGCACATAATTTTTCGCCGAATAGAAATCAGCCTTTACTTGAATGAACTAAACAAAAATAGAATATGCACAGAAAAGCACAGAGCACGTTTCCCAGTGCGCAAAAATTTGTTCAATGCCCACAATAAAGACGTTATGACAATGTCGTTTGACGTTGTTCTATCGTCTTTACTGTGGATTTTAAACAAGTTTTTGCGTACTGGGGTTATGATTGATTTCTTCGCACCGTCTTTTGGATATCTTATTGACTCCATTTTTAATCGTATATAAATACGTAGATTGCAATAATATGTAGGCACTGCATATAGATTGCATGCAATACTTTAGCCTCCTGAAAGTTGAATCTAAAATATATTTAAAAGCATTCTACACATTTTAAAGGACTACGAAATATGGCCATGCGTATCTCTTTGTACACTTTTTTGCAACCATTTTTATAAGCAACCATTTTTATAAGCAACCAGTACTCAGACAGTAAATAGTTAAGCAACTTTTACACAATCACAATCATAAGCAACTTCATGAAATACAATTTTTTACTTTTACATATTTGTATGTCAATTTGAAATGCTGTTTTTTCTCTTTTCCATGACAAACCTATGTATATTATATTTATACCTGTGAATAAAGTCCCAGAATCAGACCTTTCTATGGCATCTTTCTTTCAAAAGTGAATTTATATCGAAGTATTTAACAACTGTTTAACAACACCTAGTACTGAAATTTCTGTTTATCGTAAGTAACTTTCAGTACTGTGACTTGCCCTTAGTTGCTTATATATTAAAAAAGTGTATGGCAGCACACAGTCATGCCAGTGGGCAAAGACTTATTCAAAGTTAAGACGCTAGAAACCTTAGTTGAAATAGGAGCATCTCCATGTTTCAATTACAAGTTCTGGTGGATTCAGTTAGAATTTGAAAAACAATGTGGCTAAGAAAATCTGCAAATTTCTTTTCCAAATATAACTTTTGCCGCTAACAACCTTATAAAGATTTTGACTAGGCGAAAAATTTGCTGCGAAAACCAAAAGAAGACATTCCATTGGTAGAAAGTGACGCCCCAATCATGTGATGTCAATTTATACCAATGATGCGTCTTCTTTTGGCTTTTGCAGCGAATTTTTCGTCTAAAATCAACCTTAAAGCGGACACAATTCTTTAAGCACCAGTTAGCCGATTTCTTAAAGAAGCATTGTTTGCAAACCTCTCAATGTGAACACTATTTTTGCAACGAGGTGTTTGTTTCAGGGAGATCTCACAAGAGTTGAGGTGTTTTTGTTGTTTTTAGCTGTTTATTATTTAGTTGAAAGTTGTACAATGATATTTATGAATAAAAATGTTCCATGTAAATTACAGGGTCAAAATGAGAGCAAATAATCACTGTAGAGTAGTGATTTTTTGAGCATTGCAACCTAATGCGCAACCTCATTCCCAGGGCTTCTTGCCTTTTTAAACACGGCTCTTCCGTGTTTGAAAAGGCATTTAAACACGGCTCTTCCGTGTTTGAAAAGGCAAGAAGCCCTGGGAACGAGGTTGACCTGAAGCAATGATCAAAAATAATTTTTCCACAGTGATTATTTGCTACGCTGACTTAAAGTTACTTTATCCATACCAAATAAACCAATCAAATGCAAGATCGTTTAGGGTAAAACCCATTTGGGGTTCCATGTAAAGGTTGCCTAGGTATGAGTCTATTTTATCACAATTTAGATAGCTGTTCTTGAAAACTATTTCCGAGCTACGTATTACCATCCCGTATGTTCCCATAATAAAGCCAACTCCTTTCTTTCATCTTGTATAAGCATATACCAAATGAGCAAAAACTTGTTCAAAGCGGTGGACTTGGGTAAGGGCTGATATACACAATCCACCCTATAGTGGAGCGGCAATAAAATAACGTCACTATTGACAACAATGAAACGACGTGTTCAGAAACTAAATTCCAATTCCGAAAATAAGTGCATGGAAAAGTTCCTTCGCGGAAGCCTAAAGCTTCAGCTCGTCCCCAGCGCCTTTTAACTATTATACTTCTTGGGACTTATGGAAAAGACATCATTTATTGAAAAAGTCAACTGGCGACGAGCTTTCCAAAGGTTTATACACGCAATTAACGGTAAAACATTGGGGTGTTTCCCTGAACAACTCTGAATGAGTACAACTGTTAAAGGATAACAAATAAAACAGGGATTCCACGAAACTTAGAAATATGGTTATTTTGGGCAAAACTCATGGAAATTGATTTACAGTGTAATTTATTATATTTACAGAATTACTTTGTCAGGGTAGGTGCAGTAACATGACAATGCGTGTAAGAGAAAACTCAGGATTTTTTTTTTTTTTTTTTACTAAGGGAAAATATTAGTCTCGGCCTATTGTTCGTTTCTCGCGTTTTTAGTGTTTTCGTAGGTAACATTTCATATATAATATAAAAGGAATACAAAGCGCATAGATTTTGAGGCTATGAAAATATTAAAAACTGAGAGAATGGTTAGAGAATTTACCCAGTAGGCAAAACCTGTTTAAAGTCAGCAGTAAAGACGCTATAACAACGTCGTTCGCTGTTGTTCTAACCTCTTTACTGCGGACTTTGAACAAGTTTATGCCCACTAGGCTGCTATATCTTGTGGAAACCTTGTAGAAATGGAAATATATAGTTTGAGGATACTCCATGCCACACAAAACTATTAAATACGGACCAGTATAGCTCCATATACGAAATGTACATTGCCACGCAGTCCTTACATGGAGAAACACGTTTATTTATTTTTATAAGAAACTCGTTTATAAGAAACCATCATTAAAGATCCTCAAACATTAAGAAACTTTTAGTACTACAAATATTTTCCTAGTTTAAGAATAAAAAACTTTTCTCTCGAAAGTGAAATATACGCTAGACACACTTTAATCTTCGAACCGGAAGTACACACAAGGAACTCTTAGCAAACGAAATGTGTTCGAATCGATATTGGAATTCAGAATGACCAAGACTGCAGTCGTAGTTTTACCAGAATCGGCAGAAACGGAACTAAATCGGAAAATCGGACCTGCATAAATGTAGCCTGTTCCGCAGACCCGCCCCGCAGCAAAAAAAAGTGCCGTGTGGCCCGCGGTTTCTCGCCAGACGTCGAGATTGTAGTACAGGCTACATAAATGCCTCAATGTATGTCTATTTCTAGCTACATCCCTCACGTAAATATTTGAGACAAGGTGAAATTTGTGCAAAAATTCCGAATTTCAAATTATGCAAAAATACTTAAATTTCGATTAGCAAAACGAACTACACGCAAATTTGCTTTTGTACCAAAAGCCTGGGTACTAGGCTGCTAGAAGCAACAAAAGTCTTAAGTCTACAAGATAAATCTCAGGGGACTCCTATTGGTCATTTTCAGCACTTGCGTTCTGCTTGTGGTGTGTATTGCTTGCTAAAATTCAAAAATGTCTCATAATTTACGTGAGGGGTTGTAGCTAAACGATATAAATATAAAAAGTAGATGTATATGATAATATAATAGATTGATATATAGTATATAGTTTCAGTAATCGGATAATCGTAAGTTAAGTATGCTTTGCAATTGCTTGTAAGCTTTATGTCTATAGACCAGATATTGGTTAGATATCAGGAAAATAGGTAGACCAGGTATCAACCAACCTTCATACCAAGAGACCAGGTAACAGCCAACCCTCATATCGAGAGATCAGATGATAACCAACTCGCATATCAAGAATACCAGATGAAAACCAACCTATTAAAGTAAAACAACAACCAACTCTCATATCAAGGTGCCAGTACATCTTTTTCTTATATAAGTAGCATGAACATAAGTATTAATGCCAGAATCCTCATTAAGTAACGCCAGTGGTGCGCGTTCTGAAAATAACGTAAAGAAGTCTGGCCGTAACTTACTCGAGATGGATTGGCAGTACAAAAAGTCATGAAACTTGGAATGGTAATACTACAATATGTAATAAACATATTGAAGAAAACGATTTTGCTGATGGCATCAAAAATCACGCATCAGTGTGAAATCTTCAATGAAAAGTGCGTTACCTTTTGAATAAGCCAATACTTTTGATCTAGAGCGTAATTTTTATTTCGAGTGTCTGAACATAGGTCTGAATGAATTAAAAACCTACTGATCAACAGATAGTAAAAACAAGGATCGAACTTTTAATGACACATGCGCAGTAAAAATAAACCATGAATGCAGCGATTTCTAAGTAAAAAGCTGTTCTGCTTACGAAAGGTAGAAAATGGACTACTTTCGTCGCATCGAAAAAATCCCAACCAATTAAATGGCGAGGTTCTCCAGAAACTATCAAATGATCAAAATAATCCCTTTAATCGTATTTCTACTTGGCTTTTTAGGGCTCTGAAAATCTGAGGAGGGGGTGGGCATTGTGCCCTGCCCCTTCCATAACTTTTGATATAAATATACTGCAGTAAAAGAAAGTTAGTTTAACACATAATTAACATATATTTTGCTGACGACGTCATTACTCACGATGAAGTCATCAAAACAGGTGATGCAAAAAGTTTTTTTTGGGTGAAAAATATTTTGTTTCAAAACTATATACTAAAACGTTTTTCAAGCAAAAACAATAAAAAGAAGAAGAAAAAAAAAGATTATTTATTTTTTCACTGGTGAGAAAGTTTGTTGCCAAAGAAACTTTTCCCTAGTTACCGAAAAAGATTATTTCTAAAATAATCCTAGATAAATTATAGGAAAAGTCCTAAAATTTCTAGTCATATAAGCCGTTCATTCACAACAAGGAAGTTGGAAAAGATCTTTCCAACTTCCTTGTTCACAAGTTATGAAAGTATGGCAGGATGGGGCTCAATGTACCCCCGCCCCCCAGTAGAAATAGGATTAAAAACAAATATTTTGGAGTTTGTTAGAATATTTATTGGAGATAAAAAACTTTATTCGTACTGACAATTTGCCGCGAATGTTTGTTTGTGACAGCAACTTCGTCTAGTGGGGTCCGCCTTTTGTATTGAAATTTTAGGAAGATTTTCATAAGTTTCTGTAATTATTAGTTCCTTTTTTTCTTTTTTCAACATAAATTTGTTGCAGCCCTAAACGGCATAATCAAAAATCATTATAAATATATATGTAGCGAATGTATTACCTTGTAATAAATCAACTAATATTTGAATCTCCATTAGAGAGGATTTTAGTGGGTGCTTTGGCATGTATGAAAAAGAACTAATGGTAAAATTACAGTTTATTTTGGAATGTTCTAAAGGTCGATTTCCACTACTTGTTCAAAGTCCACAGTACAGAAGCTAGAACAGCGTTGTTCTAGCGTCTTTAATGCGTACTTTGAACAAGTGTTTGTCCACTGGTAGGCGAACAATATCGTGCGAAAGTCAAAAGAAAATACATTTCATTGGTAGAAATTGACGTAACATGGAAATCAAGTGAGATTCAATTTCCAGGCTTTTATTATTTTGCTGTAATGATTAACCTAACAATAAGCCTAACCCTTACTTTCTCTTACCGTATCGTTAAGATTATTAGGGCAAGTCAGTAAACCACACAGTTGGATAGGGTTAGTCAGTAAACTATACCTCCGTCCTAAGATCGATAGTTCTACTCCTGCGCACTCACTTATTTTAATATGCCTATTCACAAATACATGCAAGCGAGGCATGGGCTGTTCGAAGTAGAACTTGATGCAATTTCTTTTTGTGGACTGCTCGGAATTTCACCCCAAATTTTGGCGCGTCATTATGACCCCAATTTTTGTTTTCATCAATAAGCTACAACAAATGTTAAAGAGAATTTATACTTTCATAATCTGAAAATAGAATTAAAAATTATTTTTCCAATCAAAGGTAATTGCCTTTTACGTAAATATAACAATTTTTACCAAAAATCTATCTACTCCGGATGACGTCAAGCAAAATATATATAATGACGTCAGCAAAAACATAACTATGCAAAACCTTCCTATTGTATTGAGGTACTATGTGCCACGTTTCATGTTTCTAGCATATTTCTATCAGGAATTACAGGTGATTCGACCTCCTCAGACAAAAAAACCTTAAACTACCCGAGCTGAATAGCTAGGAAAACGCAAGAAAATCCACAATAATTTCAAAACACTTTTGTTAGTTTTGAGTTAGTTGAATCAAACAAAAAACGAAAAATATTTAATTTTGTAGGAAAAAGCATGTATACAATTTTCGAGATATTCATAAAATATGAGTTTATAGGCTTTAGGCTTAAATTCTTATTACGTTTTACGTTCAAAGTTCTATGTAGGTGCAGACTCAGTGTACGTTGACAATCTTAACATAATATAAAGTCAAAGCGATGATGATTGTCATGTTTGGTTTATATCAGGATGTTAAGGTAGAAATTCACATTCATTTCCTTGCCACGACGTCGTTTTGACGTTGTTTCGATGTTGTTCTGACGACGTGTGTCCAATGGGTATTATAATGTTATAAGCTTCCAAGATTCAGCCCAGAATATTTATTTATTTATTTTCTTTCTTCTTGAATCTAAGTTAGACTAGAGAATAGTCGGTCTACGGGGGAATGAAGCTAAGAAAATCGAAAGATCGAAAGGAATCGGGCGAACTCGGGATTTATGGCCGCGTTTCTCTCTCTCTTTTTTTTTCCCCCTTTGTCTATTCTCTTGGCTCAATTTTTTCTCGGATATATAGCTACATGTCGATGATGGAATATGTCTTCTTATATATAACCAAGCAGAACAATCGATGACACAAGAATGAGCGCTGAGGACGACTTTGTCGTTTACTTTTCAAATACATTATTTGGTTCTGACTGACGTGAACACATCCCTCTCTATAAAAAATAGTTTAAACACTTAAGCATAAGAAAGGCCAGTTTACATTCTATAATTGTTTAATATATTTAGATCATATATTTTCCCCATAAGTTTAAAAGACCATATATGAATAATTATTCTTAATTCCTCAAATAAAAAGCTGCCAAAATATATAGTGATAGTTCCCAGAAACTTGTTCAAAATCCGTAGCAATAAGCCAGATCAACGTTGGAGAACATGAGTTCAGTTAATTTAGATTGTATCCAACCTCGTTCCCAAGGCTTCTTTTCTCTTGACGTCAGTCAAGTGAAAAGAAGCCCTGAGAACGAGGGTGAATTTTATCAGATAAATATATCATAATTTCGAAATTATAATAATAGGCTGAATAAAAAGTAAATTTTTTATCTCTCGTGCTTCCTGCTTCTTGAATACGAGAAATATAAACAATACATTTTATGTCACCCTTGGTATGCTATTAGCTTAATCAGTAAAAATTTGGGGGCAGGACGTTCTCATAATCAAGGTTCTTATAAATAAACGATGACATCAATGGAGATATAGCTGACACAAACACAGCTACTTGTATATTGGATCAACACAATAATGTACACACACCGCGTGGGCACACGACAACAGATCAACGGGGAAACAAGTGCGGCTCTTCGTATTCAGAAATAATGGAACCCTGGGAACAAGGTTGGCAATTGCGCCGCAAGTTTTAACTTTCAAAACAAAATAGCTTTCACGCTATTCTAGTAAAAAATAGTTTTTCATTGTTTACGAATTCTACATGTATACCTCCCATTGATAATTCAATATTCATAATGATGATGCCATCGACGAAAAAGACATATAAGCCACTCCCTTTCATATTTGTACGTGATTACTCAGAATCAAACACAGTGTAAAAATACTACCGAGTGCGGATCTGATGTATCTTCGTCTATTAATTGTGTATTACCATGATGACTATACGTCCAAATACAGTGGGCAAAAACTTGTTCAAAGTCAGTAGTAAAGACGTTAGAACAACGTCGAACGACGTTTTTCTAACGTCTTTACTGCATATTTCGAACAAGTTTTAGACCACTGGTAATTAAATCGAAACAACGTCAAATCGACGTGACGTTGTTTCGACGTTAATTATACGTCGTGTGTCTTCATAGATGCGGTCTCTATTAAGGTTGATTTGCATTAGGCTGAAAATTCTGCGCAACAAAAGAAGACATTCCATTGGTAGAAATTGACATCACGATGTGTGATGTTAATTTCTACCAACAGAATATCTTCTTATGGCTTACGCGCGGAAATTTCCCCCTAATGAAAAAACCTTTAGATCCGTTTTCGGTAGTATTTTACGCCGTGGAAGTTTCACTAAACTTTCATAACGGCTGAAAGTTGACACGATAGTTACTTATGACGCAATATTCAAATATATGCCACGTTACATTATAAACATCCCGCCCTAATGTCAAAAAATATATTTACTGCTAAACCATCATATTTAAAACTAGTAACCGTTTCTTCTAAATCCTATATGTTGCATCAACTATAGAACAAATTTATAGCGTGAAAGACTACCGATTGACAGACAGAACAGTCAAACAGTCATGTTTCTTAAAAACAACAACAATTGGAATAATTATTTACCTATCGAATTTCTAGCCTCTCTTTTTCTATCGTTATTTCTATGGCAAATGCTCTCACGAACTACACTCCCTTGTTCCTCCTCTTCGTTCTTTCACTCAACCTCACATTTCCAAACTATGTTAATCAATCACCCGTTCTTTCTCAACTTTCCTAAATCCCGTGGTAAATTTCATGAAACTAGCTTCATTGCTCGTATCGAAAAGCTTTTGGAGCTCTTTTCCCCATGATTCGTTCCTCCTCTTCGTTCTTTCACTCAACCTCACATTTCCAAACTATGTTAATCAATCACCCGTTCTTTCTCAACATTCCTAAATCCCATGGTAAATTTCATGAAACTAGCTTTATTTCTCGTACCGCAAAGCTTTGGAACTCTTTGCCCCATGATTCGTTTCCCTCTTCATATTATCTGGCGATATTTAAACGCAATATAAATAAATCTCTAATCTCAAATTGTAAATAGGATATTTTTAATAAATGAAATGAAATTTAAATTTCATACTTTTATACTAACTTCATATATTTCTATACCAAATTTATATTCTATATATTTTTTAATCTCTTTTATCTTTTCTCCTTTTGTAACACTTTGCAATCCAGTGGCCTTGTGGCTTGTGCCTTGTACTTTGGGTGACCAACGAAAAAAGAAAATGAAAAAAATACATACATGTTCCTAGGCTTTGGGCGGTTTTAGTGTATTAGTAAGACAAGAAGCCCCGGGAAAGAGGTTGGTGTATTAATGTTTCACAATTTAAATTGATTTTCATCCACTGCAAAAAAACAACCAATCAGATTACTTTTTATAGAAATGTTTATTTTGCACGTTTTTATATATATATATATATATAAGAAACAGCTTTATACGAAACAGTGCTGAATCTAGGCAATAAAGCATAAGAAACACAGAACTGAAATTTGCAAACAGTTAGGAACAACCACCATGAGGTAGTGACTTTCTACACATTAGCTCATGCAATTCTTTTTTCTATCATTAAGATGTATATGGACTTATTTTTAATTTAGAACAAATAAAATGTAAGCAATTAGTAGTAGAGGTGCTTCTCGGATCATATGAATGACAGAATCTCAGACTTTTCATTTTTGATGTGAAATTTGCTCTCAGTAGTCTATTTTGAGCTTCAAAATAGCTTAGTTTTTGATAAGTTAAAATCTTAGGTTTAAGTTGTTGTGTTAGTTAAGATTTTCTTTCTCTTCAAAATCTTTCCTCCGTGTCAAATATTGGTTGCCAGGGACACATTATCTTTAGTCAGCAAAAAAAAAAATTAAAATGGTCCTAAGTAAAATATAGGAAATATCCAACCTCGCCCTGGGAACGAGGTTGGGAAATATCTGAAATTATGGAAATTAAATCTCAAGCAGAACATGAGTTATTAAAAAATTACGGAGAGGGAGGCAAAATTGCCTTCCAAAAAAAAAAAAGGCAAATAAAAACAAACAACTCCAACTGAATATTTAGTAGTTGATACTTCATGATTTCTATCGTTTTTTATTGTACTATAAAACAAGGATGCTTTGTTGAAACATTTATCAGTCAAGTAAGTCTCGTGACCAGGAAAAATTCTGGTCTTGAAAATATCTTTATTTTCTAGTGGGCGTATTGCCAATTCGATTTGGAAATTAGATCGACAAATATAATAAATGGATGAGATTGCTACCGCCTCCAGTTTCGTATTGGTACCGCCTATAGTTTCTAATTGGTGTACATAATAAAGCTGTTGGTTTTTGAAATCTGTATGACGTGATTTATGCCTTCATGACAAAGAAACAATGCAATTCTAGTTTATCTCGTGTTTCTATCCAAGGAGATTTTTTTGGGGCAGTCTCTGAACAAAAATTAAGTTATTGAATTGTAACAAGTTTCTACTCAACCAACCAACGTCTTGTTTTGATGTATTTGTGAATAGGTCTATATGTTTTCACAGCCGAGACCTAATTTGTGTCAGGAATTTGGAGGAAGAAAATTAAAGAATATGCTACTTAGGTTTAATAAATGGTTGATTTAGAAATATTTTGGTCAGGACTGAGAATCACTTTTTGTCTTTGCTAACGCTTATAAAGTAGTTATGAGTTTCTGAAAGCAGATACAATACGATGCCTAACGGTCTGCGTTTCCCTAAAAACACAATCAATATTAACTCGTTGCCAGTTACTGTTTCTACACGTTTTTTTTATATATATATAAGATACATAAAATGCCAATTCATTACGTTACGCACGATACAAATTGCATCAATATTTCAAAGCCATAAGCGAATTGAAATGATGACTGATGCATTTTCCACTACATTTTTCATGGTCAATATAAACTTGATATAAATACACATAATCACTGCAGAGGAGCGATTTTTGAGCATAGCTTCACACTAGTCTGCAGTGAATGTTGTCTCTTATTTCGACCACTGCCTATAAAAAAATGAGCTCTTTCCCCATTTTCCCTTTTGGAATGTAATCTGATGAATTCTCTCTCCTCCACAGTAATGTTTTCTTCTTTTGACCACTGACGGGAAACTTCTTCCCCAGAGCTTCTTTTAACTGTTAAGAGTCAAGAGAGAAGCTCTGGGGACGAGGTTGACGGAAATGAACCGTTTGGGTAGATTGAATCTAAAGTCGTTATTTGGACGTTTGATTATACGTCGTGTTCCCACCAAATAGACAAAAACGTGCAGTAAAGATGCTAGAACAACGTTCTCAACGCTGTTCTAGCATCTTTACTTTTTTTTTTCGAAGAGAAAAGCATATAATCTTTAACTCATAAACTTTACATTTCTAGAATCTTTACTGTGGATTTGGAACAAGTTTTTGTCCACGGAGCAATGTGTAGGAACACATAGCAACTTAAGGGGAACAGGATCATCAGGTTTTAAATGACAATTTAGCAAATAATTGAAGATTTTTTTTCTTCTTTGTAACAATAGTATTTTAATAGAGTTTATAATAAGAGCAAAATAATCAGGTGGGTGGAGGGGAGAACCTTGAGATTTTTATCGATAACTTACGTCCGTGATTGCACTCTGCAGTGAATATTTGCTCTTAATTCGATCACTGCCTTTAAAAAATAAGCCTTTCCCCATTTTCGCTTTGGAATGTATTCTGATGAATTCTCCCTCCTCCACAGTACTTTTCTCCTTTTTTGACCACTGACGGGATACCTTGTCCACAGACCTTCTGCTAGCTGTTAAGCGTCAAGAGAGAAGCCCTAGGGGTGAGGTTGATAAAAATGAACCATTTGGTTAGACAAAATCCAACATCGTTGTTTGGACATTTGATCATACGTCATGTTCCCACCCAGTAGGCAAAAACGTGCCCAAAGTCCGCAGTAAAGATACTAGAACAACGTTCTCAACGTTGCTCTAGCGTCTTTACTGAGGATTTGGAATAAGTTTTTGTCCACGGGGCAATGTGTAGGAACACATAGCTACTTGGGGGAAATAGGATCATCAGGTTTTAAATGACAATTTAGCAAATAATTGAAGATTTTTTTTTCTGCTTTGTAACAATAGTATTTTAATAGAGTTTTAAATAAGAGCAAATAATCACTGTGGAGGAGGGCTTTTCGAACACAACTTCAGGCTCAAAATCGCTGGAGACCATAGTGATTATTTGTTCTTATTTTAAGCACTAAGTATTTAATGTGTACATATTAGACTGCCACTAGTCCTATCATTAGTATTAAATGAATGCGTATCGTAGAAGTCGTCTCCTCTTTTCGTATTATAAGCTATAGTATTTACAAATCTTTCTGGACCATAAGTTTTTTCTATATACAAAACTCTTGTTTGATGCGGTTCAGTATAACTTAAAGAATCTCTCATATCACAGTCTTTATTCATTGAATCCATATGATAGAATTGATTGTCATATATTATATCCACTGAATTGTTAGTATTTGGTGCATATTCATAGAATGATGTGTTTTTAAGATGGTATTCATTATTCACTGGATGTGTATATTCATGAAACTTCTCAACACTTGGGTAACGATCGTCAGGATAGTCATCCACTGGATGTGGATATTTATTAAAATCGTTAAAATCCTCATTCACTGGATGTCGATATTCATTAATATCTTCATCTGCTGGATGCGAATATTCATTAAAATCTTCATTCACTGGATGTGGATATTCAATAAAATCTTCATTTACTGAATGCGATGGGTATTCGCTAAAGTCTCCATTCACTGGATGAACTTCATCCAGCTGATGTTTATGTTTATAATGATTTTCAAGTTTACGCATACTTTTATGATGATTGCATAATTTACATGAATTAGTACTTTGGCTATGGTAACTATGACGTAATATATCACGTGTGCTTCTTGCATGTCTCCCACGTGTAGGTAAGGAATTGTTTAAATGTGGAGAGCTGTTATAAGGTTTGTTTATTCGAGTTGAGCGTTTCATGTGCTCAGGCGTAACACAATGTGATGAATCGTTCACAATACTACTCCCATGTCTTAGTTGACTCGACATTGGCGAGTGACGTCGAGGAACGTCATAAGACATGACATAACGTGGTATTTCTGATTGATGCGAACTATAACTATCTCGATTGAGTTTATCACCTATATCTTTCCGACTGTTGTTACTATTTCGACTATTTGCAATACAACAGCGACAGTCACAAGGTGTTGTGGAATTGACATTGTTCTTTCTTGAAAATTCATCACTTTCTGTTTGATTAAGTTGTTGCTGTTCATTTTCATCTGGTTTGTCAATTTGATGATGATTTTGTAACTGACCTTCAAACAATGCCAAATTATTTTCAGTCAATGATAAAGTCGGTTCATGATTTGCTACATCTATTTCAATAGCATTTGAATCATGGTCGCTTTTCTTTCGAGAACACCGACGACGCAAGTGTCTATGGCAACATAAAAACGTAATTAACGATAGCGGCAATAAAGCTGATATTACAATTGGTATCAGTATCGTATAGATACTTTCTTCCGAAGAACTCTCGTCATCTGGTTTATCAATAGGAGACACAGTGGTTGATATAATCTGGTTTAGGTATTCTTTACTACGTACGTGCCACGAGAGAGTAAATCCGCGATGTCGAGTTAAAGTCGAATGTTGACCAATCGATACATTTACTGTAATATGCATGAATTCGGAAAATACTCGCTTAAAAGCGCGTTTACCACATTTTGTTTCTGAAAGAATTTTATTTTTGCGTTTCTTTCGGATATTTTTCGGGGTATGTGATACAGATTTCGAGTGAAGTCCAAGAACTCGAACAAAATCGAAACATCTATCGTTCGTTTTCTCAGGAAGGTCAAATTCTTCGAAATCAATTTCTACATGATGACCTTTTACAGTACTGATATGATAAATGCAAGAGAATTTAGGATATGTTCTTGGATACCCGGGGCTTGAAATAATACCAGACGACTCGCTTCCTTCTGTAGTAGCATGAATACTTTTACGGCGTACGTTGCAATCAACTTCGTCAGAGCCATCAGAGCAATCGTTCGTGCAATCACAACGTTTACTATCAGATATACACTTCCTACTTGTTTTACAACGAAATAAACCATGTTTGCATTTATGAAAATTTCTATTTGGTATGCATTTACCTAAATTTTCAACTTCAGGAAACCATTTACCGTTAGAACCACATGTAATATACATGACTGGATGTGATGTCTGCGAGAAGCCTTCTTTACATTGAAAATAAACTTTATCATGTTCTTGATATCCATCAACACCATAACCTCCATTTTTTGTATCATCTGGGTAACGTCTTGGTGCAGCTAAATATGATATAACTGAATTTTCAGGGGACATTGGTCTTGAACAAGTTTTTATATAACCACCATCAAGTATTTCTTCACTAAGGACTAACTTGTAATTACCGATTAATAATATTAATAATAAATTGATAATTGATACAGTGTGTTCCATAATGAAATATTACGAGTTTCTGTTTATATAGTTTCTCACATAGTTTTGCAACACGTGTTTATGGATTATTTCGCATGAAATCATACATGCAAATAAGTAGTGAAATATTAATGTAGAATATCGGTATTTTTTCCGCTTACTAGTTTGGTACTACTTGTTTCTTGTACTTTTATGATAATCTTTAGTTCTCTCTGTACAAAAGTTGTTCGTATATATTGTTTCGAGATGTTTTGAAGTTTGTGTATGTATTTGCTCTGTCGTTATATTTGCTTTCTTGAAGATAATCTTGATATTGAAAGAAACCACAAGGCTACTTGAAATATGCAACACAAATGAAAAACAATAGCTTTATACGTTAATTCTATTGTAAATTTCAATACGTTACAAGTATTCTTTGAGTCTTTTCAATTTTTTAAATGTCTCTATTGAAATATCTAGAATAAAGAAAACAATAAATGATTGTAAACAAATGTTTTAGAGAGCAATTTAGATCTATTTACATCAACCAATCAGATTCGCTTTTAACCCAAATTCACATGATGTGAAAGTGAGCACTTATAAATAATTACATCCCAGAGAGCAAAAACATGTTCAAAGTCAGCAGTAAAGACGCTAGAACAACGCTGAAACGTTGTTCTAGCGTCTTTACTGCAAACTTTGAACAGGTCTTTGCCCACTGAGACGGTACAAGAAAATGTACAATTATATTCCGTACAGAGTATACTACCCGATGTCAGGCTAACGTTAAAACATCGTCAAAAAAACGTCGCGATGTCGGTTTGACGTAATTGCAACGTTGATCAGACAAACAATTTGAATAAGAACAATAATAATAGCATGAAATATTCACAATGGGCACAAAATGGTAATGACACAGTGGACACATAGTGGTTCAATATAATGGACGATGTGAAGTTAAATCGACGTTGTGCATGTGCGCAGTGAATATACCATGGTCAAATAATGTGTCCAAAAAAAACGTCGGAATCCATTAAATACTTGTTATACATCGTTGCACCATGCTATGTTAGCAGGAAAACGATATCGAAACATCAAAATAACTGTAGAGTATCAACTGTGGAGGAGAGTTTTTTCAAAAATTAAAACTACACAAATAGCACCCCTCCATAGGTGATTTTTGCCAGTTATTTTAAGGCTATAGATATCGAAGAAACCTCGACAATTATTTCGATATTATCGGAGCATGGTGTGCATGACAGGATAGCAATACAATGGAACTATAAAGCTTGTTCAAAGTTCACACCAAAGAAACGTTTTTAACGTTGTTTTAGCGTTCTAGCGTCTTTACTGCGGACTTTGAACAAGTTTTTGCCCACTGGGAAGCCCTTATGTAAACCATTTATAAACCATAAGATACAAGATGCAATTAATTGAGTTGTAAAGTAAATTGTTATAAATGTATAGACTGAACCTTAACAAATAAATACCCTTCCTGAAACATATAAGATATTATAAGTTTACTGTATCAAAAAAAAAAAGACTTATAAAACGTTAATGTATAAGCCATTTATACTATACCACTTTACAAAGACAACCTTTTCGTGTCATTTTTTTCTGTGTATATATACTAAAACGTCAATCATTATAAAAAGCCTATCATCAATGTCCAACCTACTATTCTACTTTAGCTCAACAAAACAATACATAATATTAACAATATTTTTGTCTTAAATAAGACGGGGGGCGTTGAAATTCCACCTCTTTATGTATCATTCTATCTGATTATCTGTACAGTTTTCTCCTCCCCCTTTATGTTCTTAATTCCATTTTTCTTTTGTTAATATGTATCAAAATAAATGATAGTTATTGTTAACTATACTTATATTGTGATAGCTATAAAAAAAATCTGAACACATTATTTATCGTCAAGAACAAAAAAGTTGACAACTCATTATCTAGACTGTGTGTTTAAGTGTTTTTTTTAGCCTAACTCTAAGTTTGAATGCCTTGAAAACGGACGCCGTAGTCAATAAAAGAAACGCGTTTTGTTCTGTTGACATCCGTTTTTTTCTTTAAGTGCGTGATATGGTTGCTGTGGAATGTACAATGTACGTCCGGTGCGTACGCCCCCACTGTCAAAATAATCCAGTTTGGCGCGCGATGTCTAATCAGTGTCGCAAATGACGTCACGTCGAATCGTCTTCTAGACATTAGAAAGACGTCTAGACGTCTAGCCGTTAAAAAATCTAGTAATTAAATAGGGATTGAATAACTGCAACTAATAACAACAATAGAAAAGAGTATCGAGTCAACAATCTTGAATTTGATTGGCTTATCCCTCTGGAGGAAGCCAATCACTTTCAAGATCGTTGACTTGACATCCTCTTTCATAGATAACAACTCTGTTTATATAGTAGTAGATATATATACGTATATAAATCTTAATCCATTATAGTATGACAGCTATTAACACTTTTCATGTTTAAATCAACTTTTGACTCATTATAGCTGCAATCAAAATATGATTTATAGTTCCTGAGATAGGAGGAACGAAAATCTAATCGCGTTAGAACAAAATCTTAAATCCTTCTTCTGAGACAAAATAGTCTAATCAAGTTGGTCTAATCAAACTGTAAAAAAAAAGCTTAGAATTATCATAACATAGTCTATGTTTTTCTATTGTTTTCCGGGCTAAGATTGATGTTAATGTCAAGATGGTGATTTTTTTTATTCTACAAGGCACGAAAAAAAAGGAAAGGCGTATTTCATGATCTAATCAACAATAAACAAGCGACCACCATTTATTTTATGATTTATCAAGTTTTTTTTAAGAAGTTATGTACCTCCCATTTTCCTTGCCCTCTCTCATTCCAAGATAAGTATTAATACCAAATTCGTTCCCAGGACTTCCAAGCCCCAGATTTTCTTACATTTTATATCATCTATTTGGTACGGATTATGATTACGGACAAACGGTTAAGAGCATGGTCAAAAAAGGCAGACCAAATGTTGAATCAACCTGTAGGGTGTAAATGCGAGGATCGTTTAAACATAGCAAGCTTTAATATAACTGCCGTATATCACCTGTGAAGGAGCGTTTTTGAGTATAGTTTTCAGCTTCAAAGCCGAAAACTATACTAAAGAAAAACATAAGCTGTGAGAATGAATTTTTCGCACAACTCAATAGTCCCAAGTAATTAGAATTACATTCATCGGCAACTTTATTTCAAGGGCTTCTTGCCTTTTCGAAATCCGGATTTAGAATTGGCAAGAAGCCCTGAAAACGAGGTTGCTTCCCCCATAGCAATACCCAAATGCTTTGATCAAACGACGTCCAATCACTAAAATAACTTGTTCAAAGTCCGCAGTAAGACGCTATAACAATGTTGAAAACGTTGTTCTAGTGCCTTTACTGCTGATTTTGAACAATATTTTGCCCACTGAGTTAGCTTTGCTTCACTGTGACGTTATTGAATTTTACCTAACCAAGTTGTTGTTGTTGTTGTTGTTGTTGTTCTAACAAGGACTTTAAAAAAGCAATATGTACAAAACCTAGTGAGAACACGACGCCGGATCAACTCTTACATGACGCCAAAGCAACATCGCGATGTTAATCTGACTAGTGCCTGTTTAATAGGGTTTCTTAGCAATATTTCAAGGTAACTCAAAAGATTTAAATATTTTCCAGAATTTAATAAAACAACAGTAGAACTTAAAAAATAAATACCCAGGACAGAAATGTGTTCAAAGTCCGTAGTAAAGACGCTAGGACGTTTTTCAAACGTCGTTGCTACGGATTTTGAACACATTTTTGTCCACATAATACGGTCCTGCACATTTTCCATAAATTGAAATGAGATCTTGTTTTACGCGGATTAGAAAAACACCTGTTTAAAAATGTTTTCCCGGCTGTACGCAAATAAAGAAAAATCATTTGATATTGATATATTAGCTTGTAAAACATATCTCAAACAAATAAAGACCATTACTTAGTTTCTTAAATACATCGTAAAGCATTCAATTTGATTGAATGGGTTGACAGAATAAAAAAAATATAAAAAGGTACAACAGCTATGTCTATAAAAAGCAACGAAAAAGTAAACATATAAATTTAGAAAATAAACCTCGCTTAGTAGCATTGTAAATTGACGTAGAAAGCGAGTTGAGTTGAATTGATTTCGAGGTCGTTTGACCACGATGTGCCTGCAGGAAAAACACGATGTGCCCAATGAATATTTTGTTTCCACATATTCCACCGAATTATAATTGCTTGCAAAGAAGAGTTTGCACCATCAACGAACTTGCAATTGATTGGTTTCTTCGGTACGAAGAAACCAATAATTTGCAAGCTTGTTGACATAAATGCACTCTGTTGCAGATCTTAAAAAGTTATAATAATTCATTTTTAAAGCTATGAAATTGAAACTTGTTAATAAAGTTTGCGAATATTCATTGTCAAACAAACAAAAAATGTATATCACCCCTAACACAAACAAAAGAAAAATGCCTGTAAACTTACAATTTATTTATTTTTTCTTCCAATACTTATAAATATCTTTTTTCGCTCTTTTTTTCATACAGAGATTAAAATTACGAGAAATCGTTTAGCAAGTCATATTTTATCCATTTTGTTTTAAAATTTTATCATGTCATCAATATAGTCAATAAAAATTAGAACAGTTACTTAAAAGTTCCAATTTCAGCTATTTCATGACATTGAGAATGTTTGCACTCCTTCAAAAATATAATATTATATGTTACTTAGTTATATGATAACTAAGTTAAAGTAACATCATCCGTGAGGAAGAGTTACACTTGGCTACATTTCAACACTTTACGATAACTTGACTTTCGTTTAACTTTTGGTTACATCGTATGAAATAACCCTTATGATCGGTTCGACTCCACTTAACCGTTTTTAAGTGTTTCTTTAAGTGCGTGGAGAATTCTTTTTATTGTGTCACGCCTTATAGAATGTTGCTATAAGATTTCATCTTAGCACTGGTGCCAATCTACTAAACATGTACTTGAAAATATTACCTAGCAACTTAGTTACCAGGACTTTACATAGCTACTTCAAAATAACTGGGGACGAAATTGAATATCTATATCTCTAGAAATCAAAAAATAATATTTTTCGACAGCGATAGTTAATTGGTGCTTGGAGTTGCTTTTAGACTGACTCCATGTTAGTCACTGTAAATGCCACCAGGCTATTATTATTCACTCAAAAGTACCTAAAACAAAAAATATACTTACTAATCATTACAAAATGCTGACGTAAACAATATTAAAAAATTATACATGATTGACAGTAAAACAATGTTCCTGACGTTACACGACGTCGAAACAACGTCAAAACGACGTCATCCGACATCTTGAGCACACTGGCTTTTACTTAGAACTGAATGAAAACTAAATCCAATTCATATTCTGATCGCGCAATTCAACCGGTAACCGGTAACTATATCACCACGCGGATGCTTGTTAATAACAATAAGAAGTGATGTCACAACTAACAACTAGCAATTAAAACAAAAGACAACACAAATTTGTTCATGAAATGTTCAAGGATATCCAGTCATTAGTGCAACATTAGGGAAATCCGACACTCGTTTTATATTTACTTGTTTTATATACGACCTTCCTTCTATATTTTTTTATGTTTAATGGTGAAGGATTGTTGATAAGGATGAGTGAACGTTAATACCACTAATTAGACAGATCAGTACTAATCACTACCAATACGTCAAACAATGAAAAAGAGTAGTTAACCAAATAAAAATATGATCTAAATTAAAAATAAAACACACACATATCTATATATAGCTATCACAGTGAAAAAGACTTGTTCAAATTCATCAGTAAAGATGCTAGAAAAACGATGAAAACGTTGTTCTAGTGTCTCTTGCTGCGGACTTTGAGCAAGTTTTTGCCTATTGGTATTATGATCTGTCCCCAAATAATTTTGCCAGATAGTACTATTTGGCAGGAAATCAATAACGAACCAAGGGCGTAAAAGACTTGTTCAATGTCCTCAGGAAAGAATAACGTTGATGACACTGTTCTCGCGTCTTTACTGAGGACTTTGAACAAATTTTTGTCTACTAGGAAGAGGGTCGTAATTGAATAGTGTCTTTGTAAGAAGGAAGTAACCAATTGCAGGATGGTTGAATCAGTCTAATTTTCTGCAAACATTAAAGTAATTTTGGATTAGCTCCCTTACACGTTTCTATTAGTTTCTTGATTTGATCTGAGAGCAAATATGATAAAGACTCTAATAGCGAGATAAAAACTATTTTTAAATACACGATCAATTTAAACCAGTAACTGAACAGTGAAAACTAATCGTGTAAACAGAGAAAAACTGACGTTTGTGGCATGATCAGTTTTAATTGATCAGTCCTTTTAAAAGTTGTTCAACTTTTCAGTTTAAACTGATGACGTTTAACCAATCAGAAAACAGAACTTATATGTCGCGCGTAATTTAAAGATACATTGGAAGAAAATGGCAAATATGACCACGTGACCACGTGACTGACTGTGTATTCACAAGCATTTTTGTGTAAAAGGCTGCGCACCAGTCAAAACTTCTTAGAAAAAGAACAGCCTTGTTCCCTGAGCTTCTTCTCTCTTGAGTAAACGTCAAGAGAGAAGAAGCTCTGAGAACGAGGTTGGGAAAAGGAAACATATCCAGAAAGTTAATATTTACAGGGAAGAGCAGTTGTATAATGACATTGAAATTGATTGATTGCTTCGTAACAAAAGAACAAATTAATTGCGAGTTTACCATTCCTCCAGGTAAACTAATGTCTGAAGCTATGATTCCCTCCTCCACAGTGATTATTTGTTCTTATTTCTAGAATTGTCTCTCTATTAACTGTGTTTAGACGTCACTTTTAAACGACGTCATAGTGGGCAAAAACTTGTTCAACGTCAGCAGTAAAGACCCTAGACGCTTGTTCTAGCATTTTTACTGCGGACTTTAAACATGGTTTTGCTTACTAGGGTCTTTTCTACCTTAATTAAACGAAATCAGCAGTAGCCTTAGATGTGATATGACGTCGACATGACGTCACGTATCTACTGGGTAAAGTCTATCTGAAAACCTTTTTACATACCTGAACGATATTTTGAATATGAAGTCCTGGGAACGAGATTGCTACCGTGATGTGATAAAGCAGATATATTTTTTACCAAGATGGTCAAGTGGTCTTGATGAGTCACTTCTCGATTAGTCATAGGGGATAAAAATAATCCTAGTGGGAACAGGTTTAATCAAGGACGTTCTAATACAACTTTCGTCTAATCGAGAGGGGGGAAGTCTAATCTGAAAAATACGTCACTTTGGCGTCTAAATGTCACACGTGGACGTCTTTTTTCAGCCATGTGCTGGCAAGGTGTGGTAAAAGATCTAACTCTGTAACTTTTTATTTATCATATTAGCCTGAGAAAGTTTTATTACAGTTTGATTAGCAAAATAAAGTCACGTGTTTATTAACTTAAAGTAAGCATTGCGTGCGTATCGAATCAATAACATTTTATTTTTTCGTTCGCAACTTTTTTTGACACCTCCTACCGCAGAACCTATTCATTTAACCACCAAGCTATATAAAATTTAACAAGGCTTTTCTTTATACAACAAAACAACAAACTAACTATTATTATACTATTTTCATTCATAATAAAATCCCAAGGAAAAAGCAAACTAAATGTTTTACTTTATTGTATGCAAAACGCCCTAAAACGCCATAAAACGCCCTCGCTGACACAATAGATAACTTCTCAGTGGGCAAAAACTTGTTCAAAGTCCGAAGTAAATACGCTAGAACAACGTCGACCGATGTTGTTCTAGCGTCTTTACTGTGGACTTTGAACAAGCTTTTGCCCGCTGGGATTCTTTTTTACAGTTAAATGGCAGCAGTTCATAGTGCCCCCAGCCAACTGGATTGTCACGATGGTTGATCCCCGCTAGCCAAAACTTAAAGAAAACGTACGGTTTTGTGGAAATTGAAGTCACGTGATTGTGACGCCAATTTTTCCAAATGGAGAGTCTTCTTTTGGTTGTCACAACAAATTTTTTTGCCTAAGCAAATATTTTAGGAAGAAGAATATTTTAAATTATAAATAGGTTCCCTCTTTTATATATATGATAACCTTATTGCGTTGACAAGGAATACGTTTTCTCTAGGGGGTAATAAGGGTTTCTCCAGGGGGTAAATTAACTTATTACTCACTCATTTGAAGGTTGGCCTAATGCTTAACCAAAACAATACAGATACATTTTTCTCATATCATAAAGTTCAAAGTTATCAACACTTTTCAACTGTACAATAAAAGTATACGTAAATAAACCCATGGTGGTAAATATACTAAACCAACGTAACCAATTAAGATAGCTGCGAAAAGATATATAAAGCAGAAGTGATAAATTATTAAGACGTAAAATTCACTTCTTGTAACCCTGCAGGGACACTCTGATCAAATGTTGCGACGTCGTTTTGACGTTGTTTCAACGTCGTCTGCCCACTGGCTGGTAAGTGAGAAGAAAACCTACAGGCACAGCATGGTCGAACAATATTACGAAAAATATCAATTAAATTCTTAATTGTTCATTTTGAATGTTTTTACGTAGTTTGACCATGGTTGGTCCACTTGGAAGGTTATTTCAAGACCTCAGAGGTTAAAATAACTGACTGGAATTATTTTGAAAAATCTCTCCCCTACAGTGATGACCGAGAATTTAATCCCTGGAACCTTTTATTTTGTAAACTATGTACAGTTATTTTGTTTTTGTGTTTTTTTTTTAATTTCTCTATTTTTTGAGTAGAAAAATCGAATTCAATTTAACGAAATGTTCATCATTTAGTTTATTAAACTCAAGTAAGTAGTAACTACGTATCCATCAATACATTCCTCTAAACGGAATAAACGAACTAGCATCCTCTAACTTATTGTGTTTTTCTCACCTTGTGGAAATCGACATCATATAAATTTGCTAGATTTAGACATAGATATACGATCTAGACGTAAAACATATGAGGGGGCAAAAACCTGTTCAAAGTCAGCAATAAAGAGGCTTTACTGCAGACTTTGAACAAGTTTTTGCCCACTGGACTGTGCTTCAACAGTAGATATTTATACTACTTAGTACACATAAAGATAACAGTACTTTTAACAAAAGATTAATTAAGAAACATATGTGTAGCTAATCCCTTTAAAAGTTTAAATGTAATGTATACATACTGCTATCCATTTCGTATATGCTTCCAGAAATTCACTAAATCGAATCTAACAACAACCATAGATATGAAACCATTTTACTATTTTTTTACATTTCAAAATATAAACAGTAGTTGAGTAAATAATCACTGTGGAGGAGGGATTTTTTAGCATAGCTTCAGTCTTTGAAACTTGCAGCTACGTTCTAAAATCGCTCCTCCGGCAGTGATTATTTGCTCTAATGTCAAGCGCTGAGTTGTATAACATATGTAAACCAAAAGTTTAACACGTATCTTTGTCGATAAATGAAACAATTTACTAAACGACCGCATGGATATATATACATCATTAAAAGCATAGCTTTGTAAAACACAGCTTTCCCACCACAACGAAAAAATGTCAAAATAGCATGACATTTCGAAAGAATAAAATATATACTTTTAAAAAAAACTATTTTTTATATTTTTATATATTATTATTACTTAAAATATATAAATATTATTTTTTAATGTTTTACTACAAAATACTAAAAGTATCCCAGTTGACAAAAACTTGTTTAAAGTCTGCAGTAAAGAAGCTAGAACAACGTCGTTCGACGTTGTTCTAGCGTCTTTACTGCGGACTTTGAACAAGTTTTTACCCACTGGGAACTCGGTTACTATACATCTAAACTTTTCTTCGTTTTTTTTTTCTTAAAATTTTATATTGTTATCACTATATTCTCTTGTAAATGTTTTCTCGTTAATATCTTGAGATGATTGCTCTAATTGTTCCCCATTATAGAGCATGTCATAAAAGTATTGGACTCTTTGGATAGTAATCAATATTAATATCAGTGCTAGTCACTTCCCTAATGGCGACACGCGTCGGTCTTATCAATATCGAAATCGACGTCGTTTTAACGTCTAGACGTGAAAATGACGTCTTTCGTGATATTGACTAGGCGACGTGCATCTATTTGGTATTTCGATTTCTAATCAAAATTTCTTGGTCTTTCAACGAGCTTAAAAAAATTTAATTAATTCTCCAGTATGCGATTGAAAACTCTTATTCAAGAGGGCTATCTTCATTCCATTGTCAGACGAGATTGTTGCCAGCATAACAAACGTCATAAAAAAGACGTCGCGACGTCAAAACGACGTATTTATGATGTTCATTAGAGGCGTTGCGTGCCCACTGGAATGGTTGTACCTTCACACCATAATCCAGTGGTCGAAATAAGACTAAATAATCACTGCGGAGGAGAGGTTTTGGAGCATAGCTGCAGGTTTTGCAGCCTGTGGCTATGCTAAAAAATCGCTCCTCCGCAGTGGTTATTTGCTCTTATTTCGACCAATGTAATCATGGGGCAAGGATAATATTTAATCATCTTTAAAACGTTGATCATCTCTGCTGGCACACGACCTCAGATCAACGTCAAAACAACATCAAAACGACGTCATGTCATTTTGATGTTGTGTTTCAACCAAGTGGAAAAAAACTTGTTTAAAGTCTACAGTAAAGACGCTAGAACAACGTTGAAAACGTTGTTCTAGCATCTTTATTAAGTGTTTTGGACAAGTTTTTGCTCATTGGGAACGTTGATTCGAAGTTGTGCTTACGACGAACATTCTTTGTCCTTTAGTGTACAACAAAGGCCGTGATGGCAGTAAAGCAAGAGAGCGTTAGAGGTGCATCCACGCGAAAATTGGCGTTAAATAGCGCCAATTAAAAGTTCAACATAACCTCTCATTGGGAGAGAGTAGCTACGCTTATTCAGGTTATGTGAAGAACGTTGAATGACGTGTGGTCTTTTATGATTGCATAACCACATCGGTTATTAGTCAGAAGTTAGGGTATATGGTTTAGGTAACGTTCTGATTATGAAAATTGCTAAATATGTTAGAAATATTCGAAATATATGTCAGCAATATTCCAGAATAGACAACTAACCAAAAAAGATAGATATATGATAACGCAGTTGGATAATGGACGTGGCAGAGTGTATGAGGTATTTCAATTATTCCCATACTAGAGGTATCTATTTTTTGCATTATTTTTGTTCAGATAAAGGAATACACGCTGGACACTGCTTCATTACATTCGCAACCAAGTGCAACTACATGAATAAAAGATAGGACTCTACGTAACTTAAATGAATACAAAGAAACTGTCGTAACTCCAACCATTAGAAGGAAAAAGCTTGTAACCCGTAACTCTTTAGCTCATTTAGAAAACACACTATCATAATTCAAGCCTGAATATAACTATCGGACATCACCTATGGAGGAGTGTTTTTTAAGTATAATTTTCAGCTTAAAAGCTGAAAACTATACCCAAAAACACTCCTCCACAGGCGATGTGTGGCAGTTATATTCAGGCTTGTCTATGATTTTCTATAAGAAACACACACTCTGAGTAAATTTATTTCGTTATTAAAAAGATTACGCAACTCCAACTTGTTACTAGCATGGCATTATGTGTATCACCAACTAGTCGCTAGATATACTCTACTCTACACAACTTCTCATCTTCAAATGCTCTCAACTCGCTGTTAGAAATTCACTCTCAACTATCGTAAACCAATCTCCTTAATGACTTCTTGATTAATAGCCTCAGTTAATATTGTTACGATCCAATTTTCTTTCTGCTCTTATCTCTTTAAAAACAAGATTTTTGAGAGGTCTCCTTAACGTAATGCTTAATTTCTTCTACATGTCATTAAAGTCACATAGTCATGTTTTTCAACAAACCTTTTAGAATGGTTTTAATATGAATCCATATTTATATAGATATATATCTATATATGTGTGTTCTAAAAGCTATTCATTTAGAGTTAAAGGAAGCGACGCTATTTTTTAACTAAACTGACAAAAATATTTAAACATTAGTATATAGAATATATATAGTATATTAGATTTTTTACATTAAGAATTTAAGGCGTGCATTGCATATAATGTCGTGTTTAGAGTAAAGTGATAACGTGACTTTAAAAGTGCTGTTGTTTATATTAGCGTGTTAAGATGCAAGTGTAACAGTGAGGAAAACAACTTGTGGTTTCCAATATATTTTCATTGGAACTGAAACGCAGATAAGTTGCTCAACCACTTGAAGAGCTTTAAAAAAAAAAAGACGAATTAAAAATATTTGTAAAATATCGAACGAAAGTAAGTTTGAAATTACAGAATAAAACAGAATTTTATTATAAATTATAAGTAGAATGCACAACTGTTTGAGAATGTGTAGGTCGATGTTGGTGGACAAAAAGGTTCCCGTTTTTTAAAGATTTGTAAGTAAAATACCGCGCTATAAGTTGATAGCTACAAATGATGTTTCCTTCTATCTAAAAGCACGCGTTAAGAATATATTTGGAATACTATTGCCTCAAAATCTTACAGAAAAATTAGATTGATGCATATCAATTTAAAGTAAGAAAAAAAAGAGACTTACATGGTGTAAAAGGCACACTTAGCTTCCCGAATCATCTCAATATTTGCTTTATTCGAAAACTTTTCTGCATTAAGCAAGTCTCACTTTCGTGTAGCATAGCCTCGTTCTCATGTGAAAATGAATTAAAAATAAATGTAGCTATATTCCAAACTATAAGATAACTATCATATAAAAAAACTTTAAGAATTCTAAATGGGCGTAACAAGTTAATGAGTCTACTTGAAAAGGGGGAGGGTTTTATTGACCAACATAAATAGCAACTTCCTCCGCAAGTCTTCCGTAACTAACTATATAAAAAAAGAACATGATACCAACGAAAAAAGCGGACGTCAGCAACATTGAAACAAGAGTGGATCCAGTGGATTAAAACTTGTTCAAATCCGCAGTAAAGACGTTAGAACTACGTTAAAAACGTTTTTCTAACGTTCACTGCAGACAGATATTTGGCCATATTTATATATATGTATATATGTATATATATATATTCTTTATGCAGATAATTTATGTCCCAATGGGGCGTCTTTTCTGCGAACTCCGAACACGTTTTTCTTTGCCAACTGGGATATATAGTTTCCAAAATATCAACTTTGATCCCAGCGCTTCTTCTCTCTTTTCAACATTCTCTCCTATTCTCACAAATTTAGACGTCAAGAGAGAAGAAGTCCTGGGATCGAGGTTGCCAAAATATATTTTATATTTTTTGCTATCGCACACCAAATTTTCTTAAAAGACTAATCAGACGCTACTTGTTTCCATCAATGAATCTTGACCATCTGATTCAAACTTCGTTCCCAGAGCTACTTTCCGGAATGTTCCTTCAAAACCGGAAAGTAGACCTGGAAGCGAGGTTGATTTGATTCGAACAACGATGAATCCTTCCCTTTATAAGGTCATTTCACTTGACTACTGATCATAAACTTCTTCCTTTTCCATCTAATAAAACTTCTTTACCAGTCCTATATTGTTTCTATGTTTTTAATACGCACATTAAATAGCTAAAGAGGGGGCGGGAAGGAAATTTAGAATATCTTAATAATTGCTGACAAAAACAGCAACCTCATTCCCAAGGCGACATTATGCTTTTCAAAAAACGGAAAGTAGTCCTGGGAAATAGGTTGGAAAAAAACATGTGATAAACTCTTCTAGACTTGTTGATCATTGTGTGAGAGTGTGGCGGTCTATAAAATAAATAATCCGTTTGGTTCAGAACCGGTCAAACCAACGTGTCAATTGTCTTTATACGACGTTTTTGTCGAGGCTGTTTGACCATTGGTGTGTTTGCTCTACATTTTGTGCTGTATGTTCTTTGAGTTGCTTTGCAGTTTGTTGTCGAAGGTGTTAAAATATCTGAGAAAATCTACTATGGTCTACGAGCATCTGGCCTAAAAATATTACCCATTTTCCCTAACCATACTCTACCCTGTAGGCACTCGACGTCTAATCAACGTCTAGACGTGAAAACGACGTCTTTTTAGTCAAATGTTCACATACTCTCTCTCTCTATATATATATATAAAAAGTTATTTACCATGCTCTCACCATTTCTGTCTAGGCGTCAAAAAAAACGCCGTATTTTTAACTCGATTATACTCCGTACGTGTCTAATGACACACGCTAATATTTAACATGGACGTTGCATTCCAATGGACAAACAACGACATATGAAATTTGAAAAGACGTGGTTTTAAAGTCATAATGTCAAAACGATGCGTTATTGACGCTGATATGACGTCGAATGCCGGCAGGGTTGATGATTTTTCTGCCGCGTCTATGTGAATAACAAGAAATATTTGACTAATTATAACTTAACTACTAATTACTGATAAACGAGTTGGATAAAATATTTGATGGTTATTTATTAATATTGTACTAATATGTAAAGAGAAAATTAACGAAATTAATATAATATAATTCACTTTTAATTAAAAGTAACGAGGCGCTAATTATTTATATTTTCTAATGTGAAACTTTATAGAAGGCGAAAAAACTTTTACTGCACGTACATTTGTTCTTTGTTTCTCGTGCACACGCTTTTATGTAGAGTGGTTAAATAGAGAATGGAGAAGAGAAATAGGACAAAAGTGGGACAATCGTTGGGCTAAAGTAAAAATAGTTGGTTTTCCGCTTGCCTTGCCTTGCCCTGCCCTTTAGAACCTCTGCTAGGACAGAAAACTATGCATAGCATAGACACAGGAAAATACGCTTGACAAACGCAAGTAAATTTCATATATTATAATGTTTCGAGTATACATGCTTGGGAACGACACGGTTTATCTTTTAGCTTGAATCTGATTATTATCTGTTATATTGTACAAATCGAAATTGAGATCGATAGTTCTTAATTGCTCGTATATAATGAACGACAAAGTGTTGGCGCTCGACTTGCCTAGTTTCCAGACTAGTTCCGAAATTCTGATTTCGTCCGATTCCCATTTCATCTTCCGACCTTTTTCTTTTCTTCTCTTTGACTCTTGCCTTGACAAGTTTCCTTCTTTGGTCCACTATTTTCTATTGTATGTATTGAGAAAATTAATGTAATTAGACTTGTAAATGGGAGCGGGAAAAAATGTGCCTACGTTACACTTTGTTTCATAACTTCTAAACATGAATGCTTTATATGACTTTTTAAGAGTTTTCCTTGGATCGCACTGCTTTTCTTTTGGTAATCTCCAACAAACGTATTTGAGACTAAGACAACCTAGTCAGAAAACCTCAAAGTCGGATTAGCTAGTTAAAAACAGCATTTGTTCCAAGATCCTGGGTACTAGACTGCTAGAAGCAAAGAGATTTATCTAGTTTGCAGTCCTAAGATCCTTTATCCTTGTGGCGTACATTGCTTATCGAAATTCGCAATTTGTGTCATTAGTTGTGTGATTGTAGGGATGCTTTTCTCTTCTTCGTAATCAAATTTTTAACAGGTGGTAAAGATAATTCAAAAATACTTTTTGTCTTATTATTTTTGCTTGGCATTTTTTTATTTTCATTATTATTATTTTTTTAAGCTTTCTCTAGGCTTTTGAAGCCCTAATAAGCCTAGGCCTAATTGAGTTTACATATACCAAGTAGCCTGGAAGTCTAATTAACGTCAAAACAGAACTAGACGCAAAAAACGACGGCTGCCCTGCCGGCAAGCGACGTGTCTTTTCAACATCACACACGTCGCGTGCCCACTGGGAGAGTAATTATAAATTAATAAATATATTTTAGCATATCAGATTGACTATGAATGATAGAACTCCACGCATGCGCTTTAACGTATTTTATTAAATGGTTGAAGATATATAACATGACCTATGTTATATTTATAGATGTCCATTAAAAATAACGTCAACAGTTTTAAAAATAAAACAAAGTTGACTTTCTCAACGTTCATGTAAAAACATGTAAAAATAAACAATGAAAGTTTTGTTTCTTTACACGCAAATGCATATTTACTCAGTGTACATCAAAACTCCTCCCATGAACCCAGTAGACCAAAATATGTTCAAAGTCCGCAATAAAGACGCTAGAACAATGTTTTCAACGTACTTTTAGCGTCTTTACTGCGGACTTTGAACAAGTTTTTGCCAATTGGGTATAGTCAAAAGAAACTCCGGACGACCTATCTGATAAAGATAAACATATTTACTTCCGGTTATGTATTTAAATTGTTTCCTCTCAAAACACGTGGTCAATCCTAGTCACGTGACAATGATTGTATGGAAGTAGTCCAGGATGTTTTATTAACGGTTAGCCTCGTATTCGATTGATAAATATTTGATTAAAACAATAACTAGTTGTTGTATTTTGTAAGGAAGTACTGGAAGTACCAACCCCGTGCCCAGGAATTATTTTTTGAAGAAGCTTTCAAGAATGTCAAAAAGCCCTGTGAAAGATGTTGGGAAGCACGTCCCTTGAATTTTTCCATTATTACCTCCAAAACCCTGCAGGCACACGGCGTCGGATTAACGTTGGAACAACGTTCAAACGACGTACTGTTTTGGAGTTGTTTTGACTGTTCCAACATCATGTAACCACTGGGAAATTATAAAAAGACCAAAAGAGTAATTGATAAAATATTCTTAATCAGTGGGTACACGACGTCATATCAACATCGAAATGACGTAGTGACGTTGTTTCGACGTTTATCCGACGATGTGTGCGTGCAGGGTAATATGGGTAATCATCGCAAAATTATTTTGATATTTATACCATATTTACTCCTCGCAATAACTTAAATAAATAATTATTTTTTCCCATATTATTGCAAACTCTTAAATGGCGCTCCTTGTAATATTGGCTAATTTGGCGCATATCCATGTTGCAACGCAAACAGTTGCTATGCTAATCAGAAGAGACATAATTAATTGCAATAGGGAATTAAAATTAGACTAGACAACTGTATTTATGATACACATCATGTAAGAATTTTTAAATATTGCTTTGGACAGACACACCACCCTCAGACTCACAAGGCACACAACCAAAAAAGAGTATCCCTACAGACACCAAAAACGTTAATTCAAGTTCTCTTCATTCATGCCTTGCAGGCCCCCGACATTGGGTCAACGTTAAAACAACGTGAAAATAACGTCGCGACGTTGTTTCGACGTAGATCCGAAGCTCAGTGGATAATTGATACTCCACCATCAACATTTGCTTTGCACTTTCGACACACCGCAAAAGTGACAAATAAATACGATAATAAAAATGTAAATATTAAGAACATAATAGTTTTTAAAACCTTTGTTAAAACTATGTAAGCATTTTCATTGACGTTTACATGTGTGATCACATATAAGCCACCCACAAACACGCCTACGTAGGTACGCTTATCGAAAACCCTTACAAACTCAGTTAATCCCTTACGCCTGGGGCGATAGGTTTACTCTGTAGAAACAAAACAAATTCCGCAGTAAAGACACTAGAAAAACGTCGTTTTGGTATCTTTATTGCTGACTTTGAACAAGTGTTTGACCACTGGTATGTTAGCCTCTTTAATTCTATTCTGTTTTAATAGCCACATGCATGTGCTAAATTTCTTCTTGAACTGTTGTGGTCGTATGTTGGACTAAAAGTTTACTATATTGTAATAGAGAACCAATTAATTTCTACAAAGTTTATTCACGGGTAAATGATTAGCTCTAATGCTCTGTGTTAGAAATTTAAACACTTGAAAAAAAGGCGTCCGTCCGACATAATCTATCCGACATAAAGCGATTTTTCAAGTTAATTTTTTTTTCGAACTTTTAAATATCATAATCTATGTCAGGTTTACAAATAAAACTGTCTGCTGCATGTTTCTTGACCAAAATGACTTATTGATAGGCTATAATCTTCAAATATGTGGATTTTTAAAAATGCAACGAATTCTGGAATACGTCCAATATAATGAACCTCTTGTATCTAGAGCTTAGAAACTAACCGCAGTAAAAGTGGATCAAGTAGTTTTATTCTAAATCTTGGCCACACAGAGTCTGATGACAATTTGTTTATGTATATTTAAGTTTTTAGTTAACGTGTGAAATAATGATACATTTGTAACTCACGCGATGCAAATTAACAAAATTCAACAGATCAACCCAGTAGGTCAAAACTTGCTTAAAGTCCGCAGTAAAGACGCTAGAACAACGTTTCTCACATCATTTGAAGAAATATTTTTGTTACAAAGATTTCTATTTGAAGCGTTCATTTTGTATGAAGATGATGCAACATTACTTTGGCATCTGCGCAAATTTCATATTTGGAGTAATCAGAGTCATATATGGAGTAATTGGAACCATATAGGAAGTAATCGAAACCATATATGGAGTGATCGGAACCATATATGAAGTAATCGGAACCATATATGGAATAATCGGAACCACATTGCGTGCTGCCGAATACAATCTTATATACTTTTTGGATTGTGTATTTTCATATTTGGAAATACACAAGCCAAAACTGAATTCGGTAGTATTCAGCGTTATGGATATTTTTAAGCTTAATATGAGGGATCAACGCAGACTTGCAGTCCATGTAAACCGAACCATATTTATGGGGTAATGTAAACCGGGCTAAATTTACGGCGGCAATCTCGAGGCGAATATAATAACTTTCACACACTCGTCTAGCATTTGATCAATTACCAAATGGGTAAAAACTTGCTCAAAGTCCGCTGTAAAGACGCTAGAACAATAATGCTTGAAGTTGTTCTAGCATTTTTACCGCGGACTTTGAACAAGTTTTTGCCTACCGGGTAGTGTACGTTTATGGAGACATGTAGCAATGTTCATACGAAGAAAAACAATCTTGTTATTTACCACATCATGAGTACTGATCGATAAGTGCAGCACAAAAATACGAAAGCACACGTACCACACTTATTTGACTTTCTCATTTTATTCTCTGTACCAGGAGTATATTTGGACAAAGAAAATCGGAAATAAAATCGAACGAATTTGCGTCAGCTTCGTTTTACCTCTTCCATATTCTTTTGCAAGAGCCTTAGAAGCTGGAGTATATTCCTTATTCCTTATATATGATCCAAGAGAAATAAGTAAAGCAAAGTTGCTAAGGGTTTGATATTTACGAACCCCTTTCATTGTTTTAGTAATAGTTGGAACTTTTAGTTAAAAAATCAAATTTGAGAAAAGGAGGCAGTCGAGAACCACTTGACGAATTGACGTAAATCAAAACAAACAAACAAAAAATACGTGGGCAGTATCCAAGGACCATCATCTCAAATCAAATTCATTCGCAGTTTGTTATTAGAGATTCTTTCTATCGGTAGCTATAACACTAATAGGACTGGGTTTTTTGAGGCTGAAAAATTGGGGCGGAGGAAGGTGGATTCCGCCCCTTCTCCCATTGGTTAATAACTTTTGAACGGCTAAGGCTAACTTCATCAAACTTTGTACGATTATGATACACCATGAGAGAAACAATTTGATATAGTTGTTTTTGCTCATATCAGCACTTTTTGATGACGTCATCATACGAATTTTCGAATTTTCGACATTTTTAAAAAATAACATGTAATGTATTATTCAAAATACAACTGAAGCAGTTCTGTTTCGTATTTTTAAGTTTTGTTTTCAGTTTATGAAAGCTAACATCTTGTATATTAACATACCTTCCCATTTTTAAAAAAATCCGATTTCTTAAAATCGGAAAAATCGGAGAAATCGGGATTTTTGAAACATAAAAATTTGTAGAAAGAATTAAATTCATGATATGAGTCTATAATTCAAATTTAATGTTAGTTGCTTTGTTGTACTAAAGATATTGACATTTTCGTTTTTGTAGGATCTGACCCCAGAATTGTTTCATTGAACTTTGACATATGAAAGGCGATAAAAAGTTCTGGGCAACATTTTTCAGTCTTGTTTTTGGATTTTGCGAGAGAATCGTTGCCTTCTTAACATACTTTAGAGTATTATCAAATTCGATCGGAAAGAGGGTCAATTATCCACGAAAACCTGGACCAAAACCCGAAATTAAATTGGACAAAGTTTCATGTTCCAATTCTAAATGCAACTTAAGTTATTCAAAATTTCTTGTGAAATAAAACTGAACTTTCATAATATAAATTTTGCTTTATATGTGGTTTTAGGTTACCTTAGCTTCCCCGTTAAGGATAGCTTATAAATTTGGCCTAAATATGTGACATAGAACTATATGAAAAGTCGCCAAGTTTAACTCAATAGCTTCAGTGAATAAAGAAGTTATTAAAAATACTTTAGAGGGTGGGACGGAATCCGTACTCAATTGTTAACCCCAACCTAACCCGGGCTTTTTTAAAAATCCAATACCGGGAGAGAAGCTGGTAGGTGCCCCGATTCGTAAAATCATGGATGTACGTTCCTGTACGTCTATGGTAAAACTACGGTTGGGTGATGCAACCAACTTGACACTTTCTACAAAAATGCTTCGATTTATTTGGAACACGTTGATGGAAAACATAATAGACCATTACTACAACATAATTACGCTAACAGCATCATGTTTTCGCTAGACCATAAGCGAAAAACATTTTCTCAATATTTTCAATATATGCACCTAAATTGCTATATCCTCGCTTTATTTCTCGAAATAAGGCAGAATCACTTCAATCAATCATGTAGTTCTTGATGGTTTTGCACGACATTTTTGCTGATATCAGCATTTTTGCGTAGTTTTAGCCTGTTTGGTTCCTATATTTTTAGCCAATTTTTGCATATTTTTGCTGTTGTCAGCAAGTTCAAAAGTATCTGGAAAGTGATCCCCGGTAAATTTATGACAAAGTCGTAAAATGTGATTTGAACCAGTACTTCATGAGATTTGTGGGGTGAAATACAGCCACGGGCCTCCTAGCCCCCTCTCCCATCCGGTGTGATAGGGTTAAAGATATTGCTGCTAAAGATACTACTCTCTTGTAAATAAAATTATCTTATCTTATATATTTATGAAATTTATGAAGGTAAAACTAGAATATTATGCTCTGGGAACGAGGTTACGGGAAAATGTAAACGAGCTAGTAATGCATAGATTTCGTAGTATTGTTTACTCCAGTACACTTGTCTGCAAGTTTTATTTTTGAGACATTTCCTTCGTCATCTCTTCAGAACTACGAACACGTGTTCCAGGAGCATAAATGTACAATATCAGTTTTTTTAATATCTGCCTACTAGAGTCGCTATGAACGTTTACGATAGTTTATCTTGTTAATGTCATCATAGATTTTCATTCCACAAGGATGAATATACTGAATTTCTTTGTGGAAGGTTAAAAACTGGCGGTCGTGGAAAAAATTTTTAAAAAAAAATAAAATTTCCTCATACAATAATTTTGTTTAGATGACACCAACCAGAAAGGAAAGTACATGCTTAAAGCATCAGTAAATTTGAGTGGAGGCTCAGTGATCAGTAAACTTTTCAGCCATTTGAGCCTCAAGTGATGCTTAGATAATGCCATTTTAATCTTCGGAAAGTCTCTATTGAATGACCTTTACGTTGTATATTCTGGGCTTTTTGGGGCTCCTCAAAGCTTGATGGTGTCATCAAAATTAATTTTTTAATGTTAAAAGACTAAAACTTTTTTTATTTGTTTTCAGTTTTAGGTAAGTATTTTAAAGTTCTTTCACCATTGTTTGTGGGTTTTTAGTGCAAATGTTGGAAAAGGCAAATACTTTAATCCGAAAATCCGATCTTTAAAATACTGGAAAAAACAAGGAAAACAGGCTAGTCACATGACCAAACTTATTAGAACTATTTGTTTTGCGACTTTAAGTAACTTTACCAAATTTTGTATTATAACTGGACCTTTGGGGAGCTCCTCAATACTGGAGGCGGGGGTTGTTTCAAGGCTCTCCCCTCCATAACCTTTGATGGAATCATGATGTAGTGTTGAAACTTTCCAGAATGTTAGATCAACAGATAATAAACTTTTTGGCAGAATTTGTTTTTTGACGACATCACTATTTATGACGTCATCAAATCAAAACAGGTGGTGACAAAAACATCTTTTAAGGTGAAAAAATCTTTGATAACCAAATTTTTTCAGAAAGTTTTTCAAGCAAAACTAAGTAAAAAAAACAATCTTCCCACCTGTTAAAAATATGGTTACTAGGGGAAAATTATTACCAAAAAAAAAGTATACCTATATCCAAAATGATCCTAGGTAAATTATTGGAAAAGTTATGGTACAATAATGACATGGGTTATTTACATATGTCAGGATTTCTAGCATAAAAATAGGTGGCTTCAGGCTATGACCCATGGTTTTTGTCAAGAGGTCTACGGGAGGTATGATGTTCAAATTTCGTCAGTATGTGTCAAATAGATATATACTAGAACACCAAACAAGTTTCAGCATCATTGCTATAGTTACAAAATTTAGAAAATCCGAAGGTCGTGACCGACATAAATAGAATGGCGTCAATGAGAATATTTTTTCCTTCCTGTCAAATGGAAGATGATAATGATGTAAGTAAATTTATTCATTAATTAAAAGTGTCCAATTCTAACGGGACATATAATAGTGACTAATTAAATCAAATTACAAATTTGGGAAAAATAAAAGTAATTAAATTTTAGTTTGTTTTGCATTACCATGGCATTACCAAATATCTTGGCGTTAGCCATTACTGACCACACAAACTTTTTGATATTAGCGCCGCCTAATATTAGATGACTTTAAAGTTATTAATAGATTATTAACTCGTACCACTCGTACACGGTGTTATTAGCTCATACACGGTGTATACAATTCATGTGTTTTCTAGAAATAACATAATTTGGGATATGGAAATCGAAGTACAAAAAAAAATATTTTCGTATTGCTATCAATTTTTTTTGCCTAAATTAGTAAATCAGTATCAGCCTATTTGTTTAGTACATTTTCTTCAACAATAAATAACTGTTAGCTATACAGTGGTTTGTAGACTTAAAACCGGGGGGGGGGGGGGGGGGGGGGGGGGGTTTTAAGAAGAATCTAGCCTGTTCTACAAACTCAACGTCCGGCGGAAAACGCTGTCTATTGGCAAATATTTTGCCTAGTGAAAATCAACTCTAAATTAGAAACTCACATATTTGAACCTTATGCTAGTCGACATTTCAATCGTAACTTAATGATTTGAAACAATGGTGTGAGCTATTCCATAAAGTCTGGAATTTGCATGAGGGAATGTTTTAACTTTATCCCTGCGCATGTCTGTGGCCCAATATTATTCTATATTAGTTTTATTTTTCTCCGAAGGCTCACGATGTTGGATCAACGTCAAAATGACGTTGTGACGTTATTTTGACGTTAATCCGACATCGTATGCCCACTGAGTTGAGATAATCTTTAGAATATAAATTTCACTTACTTTTTGATATAACTAATAGATGCTAATTGATATGCTAATCTTGATTAAATTGCTGATTTTAGCAATTTAGTGATCACTTTCTTCTTAATATAGTAAATATATTCTTCTATAAATATATATTTTCTTCACTTGCTCAATTGTTCTCTGTTCTTCAATTTTTTACGCAGCAATCTCTCTGTTATTTAGAAGTAAGAAAAATAACACTGTCAGTACTACCCCCTTAGAATACACATAGTGATTATGACAAATACATAGTCATTCACATACAATCCAATACATAGTCATTCATATTTTTGTTTCCTTTATGAGACCTAGACGGAGGTGATATTAGGGTTATTACTGCAGCATACTCAATTAATACAGTAGAAAAATTATAATTAAAATCCCCCTGAATAATTTCACTTTTTACGTCATTGCTGGTAACATTTACAGGGGGTAAAATGTAAGTTAATATATAAAATGTATGTAACAGGTAATAAATAACTGCCAACGGAAACATTTAACGATCTCTTAAATATAATTAATGGTCACTTCGGAAGTTTAACGACCATCCTTAATTCGAAATTATTTCTCAATGCGTAATTAATCAATGTTCTCCTCCACTGCGCCTACAGCGATATTGTTACTATTTGTTTTCATGTGTTCCTAGTCAACCAATTTCTCAATGCGTAATTAATCAATGTTCTCCTCCACTGTGCCTACAGCGATATTGTTACTATTTGTTTTCATGTGTTCCTAGTCAACCTTACATTTCCTTACATTTTTCGGCGAACAACCAGTGTCGAAAAAAGTACCACCCCTGAAGGATCTACGTCAAAACAACGTCGCGACGCCGTTTCTACTTTTTTCGATGTTGATCCTATGTCGTGTATCCATTGAAGATATGTTAAATTCAAGTTAAATCAAATCACACACTTTGCAAATATCTAATGGAAATCAAAAGCTACCATCTTGAAAAAGCCTCACATTTATTGTTCTATATACCAAGATATCACTAGCCAAGAATTCCTGCCTCTTTACTTCCTTATCATTCATTTCTTTCTTTACGTTATAATCCGAGTTTACATTGTGAAAAAGCAATCTATTTTTTCTCAAATCTTTAAAATATCAACATCACTATATCAACATCAAGATATCACATATACGCGCATTTTATAAGAACCTCCCAGATGGCAAAAACTTGTGTAATTCCAAAGAAAAGATGCTGTAACAACGTCAAACGACGTGGTATCTTTACTGCGGACTTTGAACAAGTTTTTGCCCACGGGCTGGTTTATAAGCAATTAAAATGTTTGAAATGCTAAGCAACTCAGTATTGGATGACACGTGAGATTACGGAACTACTATTTTGTAGAACAATAAGCTTAGACTTCTGCTTATCATGTAGAAAACTCTTCACACTTTGTTTTTTTCTCTCTCCGACCGGATCGACATATTTAAATAGCCTGAATACCACGTTCCTACTTTAGCATCTTTTTAAATAATGTAATCGATACGCCCATTCGAGTCTAATACTGGGGCCAAGTAGCCTGAATACCGCTTTCCTGTGTTAGTATATTTTGTAACTACGTCTTCGATGCTTACTTAGACTGTCCATAGTTAATCGGTCGGTCGGTACATATTTTTTTTGGTTAAAGTCTAGAGAGAACAAAATGCTTAAAACTGACCTATATCTAACACTTTTGCTCTGTTTTAAAGTATACTACATGTCAACACATATCCAGTCCAGTGTGTACAAGTGTGAATCGTTTAAAGCTGAACACTTACATCAACATATATAGCTGTTTAATACACACGTTATGCAGGGAAAACCTCAAATGGAACTACAAGTTCTGGACTGGACGAGAAGTACCGCATGCGATCGTAAGCCGAGATAGTAGCTTCTTCGCTGAAATATGTTTTAAAGATGGTGATTGTTTTGACACATGATTAAATAACGGAACATGATTGGGTGAAACATCCCGTTATAAGAATACCTTACGGGAGAAAAGTCGAGTAAAAAAATAGTCGGGGGAAAATGTTCGTCACAAGAAAGGAGACTATCATATCCAGCTATAGTAACTCGCGTTTTCTAATTTAGCCTACAGCGTTTCTTGTTTTATATACGGGCTAGATCTCAGGGATCGGTTACCGTAATATTTCAAGTAAACAATTTTCCTGCACACGCCATCATTAAAAATTTTTGTTCCACAAGTCGACTCCCATAATGCTTGAATCTATGATTCTAGCTATAAAATAAAGGAGTATGTATAAAAACGAAAAAAAAGTCTTCTTCTAGATATCGAATAAAAAATTTGTACATTCGGCATTTGTCGTAATGTAAGGTCGGTAGATTGGCTGGTTTTAGTCCAAAAAAGAAATATTTTAAATTTTACCGACTCAAAGATTTTGCACTCGGTCGGTCAGTTTACGCGAAACAGACAATATTTTTAGGACAGCCTTATTGGAATTGGAACATGAAACTTTGTTCAATTATTCAAATATTCCTCCTATAAATTGTGATCTCCCAGGTTACACTTATAAACACACACCAACGGAAGGTAAAAAAGCTGGTGCTCTCTTGTATATCCCTGATCACTTGCAATATGTTGAACGTCCTGGTCTGAACATGCTTGAGTCCAAATTCATTGAAATTTTAAAAACAAAGGATAAAAATATCATTGTATGCGTGCAGATGAGTTTACCAATGACTTCTTGACTCCAATCCTACAAAAAGCTTCCAACGAAAACGAGTCTATTTTTCTTCTTGGAGATTTTAATATCGATCTTCTTAAAGGCCGTTTTCCATTAGCGGAAAATTCCGCGCGGAATGCAAATGAAGACATTCCATTGGTAGAAATTGACGTGTGACGTGTAACATAACAAAAATTATTATTCAAGAGGTTATTTTCTTACATATTTTAAAAATCTGCCTCATACATTTGTGACTTTTTGCTACTTTTTGCCCCCTGAATCTTCTAATACCTTCCCATGAATTAACAAATTTCCAGGGGTACCCCACCACACTAACGAAGGGTTAATTTACTTCCGCAAATAATTTTGCCAACTAGAGTCACTAAAATCAGTAGTACAGTTATAGATAATATTTTTACTAACTAATAATTTTACTACCCTTGTCTGGTAATATTACTTTTTCTATTTCTGACCATTTCCCTCAGTTTTTAATTATATCTATAAAAAAGGATCAAAGTTAGAGATAAGTAATTACCGCCCAATATCATAGCCATCTAACACATACAAGATATACGAGAAACTCATATACAAACGTGTGTACGGGTTTCTTAAATCAAGTAAAGTCCTATTTCATCAACAATTTGGTTTCAGGAAAAAATATTCCGTGTCCCAAACCCTATTAAATATTCCTCAGGAAATAATGGATGCTCTTAATGAAAAATAGGCGCATGTGGAGTTTTTATTGTTCACCATTTTGCTGATGATACAAATCTACTGTATTCCAGTGACTCTCTGAAACAACTAGCCAAACAATTAAACTTGGATTTAAAATCTCTGTGCAATTGGCTCAATGCCAACAAAATATCTCGCAAGTAAGACTGATTATATTATTTTCAAAAGTCCCAAAAAAACTCTTACCTATGATTTTAGGCTCTCTATTAATGGTAAAAGACTTTTACCTACAACCCCTCACGTAAATTATGAGACATTTCTGAATTTTAGTAAGCAATATACACCACGAGCAAAACGCAAGTGCTGAAAATGACCATTAGACGTCCCTTGAGGTTTACCTCAGAGGTTTATCCAAGTAGACTTAGGAGCTTAGGATCTTAGGACTTTTTACAAGCTCAACAAATTTTGTTGCTTCTAGCAGCCTAGTACCCAGACTCTTTGCACAAAAGCGAATTTCCGTGCAGTTCGTCTTGCTAATCGAAATTTAAGTCTTTTTGCCTAACTTGAAATTCTGAATTTTTGCACAAATTTCACCTTGTCTCAAATATTTACGTGAGGGGTTGTAGCAATTGCATTAAATATCTTGGTATTTTATTGGATAGCGATCTTGATTGAAAGTCTCAAATCAATGCTACTTCAGTCAAACTCAAATAGCCAACAGAGCTTTAGCCAAAATTCAACATTATGTCCCTTCAACTGTTCTTATACTTGCATACAATGTCATTTTTAGTCCCACCTTAAATATTGCTGTTAAGTTTGGGGCCAACCCAATACTCTGTATATTAAACGAATCTTTGTACTTCAAAACTGTGATATGAGACTTATGTCTTTTAGAAAATTAGCCAGCAAATTGTATGCTGATCTAACGATACTCTCAAATTCCCAGATATGGTTCACCTGCAAAACATCCTTCTTCTTAAATATCTAGCCTTCAATAAAATGTCTGATTCAATGCAGAATACATTTACTGTTGACATTACCCGTAAAGAGGGCTTCTCTGATTATTACAATATCCCTATCGTCAGAACAGCTTTGGAAATAACTGATTAAATATAATTATCTGGGCGAGCGAAGCCGAAAGCAGATATTTGGTTTACCCAGTAGATGATTATGATGATTCTCAAAGCTTACACAAATAGACTGATTCCACCAGGCAATTTTTCTTGTATGTGAAACTCGGGCTAATATATAATATTATTATTGTTATTTTCTCGTCAATTTATTGGCTATAATTCTGAATTTTTGCGCGGGTAGTAGTTTCCTTCCCCTAAGATTTTCGCGATGGTTGATTTACGTGTACATGCACGTAAATATGAAAGAACAACAATGATAGTGGTCGAGAAAGCTTTAGGGTTTTCTTCACTTCCAGAATTAATGTAAATCGCATTGATGACTCTTTTTAAACCGCGCAGATTTCAAGACGTAAGTTTTTCTTGTTCTCTCTTGTCTTGGAATGCCATCCAGACTCTATTGTTACGTACCAAACTTGAAGATTTTCAGAATTTTAGAACAGGTCTTAAAAAATGTTTCTTCGACACTTTTTAATTTTCAGCTGATTTTCCATACAGAATATAACCACAGGCAATTTATCACATTACTCTCTGTTTCTGTCGTCTTGACAAGGGTTACCATCTTCTTCGTTCTTAATCCTTTATAAGTTTGTGGGGTTGTCTAGACATGTTTTTTATATGTTTTTAAAGCTCGAAAAAAATGTTGTGAAAGTGTGGGTGGAATTGTGGAATTTTAGCTGTTGTGGTTTCATTCGAGCTTGTATCCGGTTTAATTATATCTATAAGCATTGCCTAGGTATATATCTTATAGAAAATATATAAAAAAGATGTGAACCTTTTGGAAACGCCATTTTGTCTTCCGTTTTGAGCGCGAATTGTTTTGGTCAAGGTGCGCATGTGCGAATTGCTTTCCAGAATCAGAAAGCAATTATTCTGACGTCATCGAAATCATATGGAAAAATTGTCGTTTGGTTATAGACCGAGCAGCCGAGCGAAGGGCTATAAATGTAGGCTACTATACTACTGATAGGACAAACTTCTTATCATATCTTATCTTATCTTATTTATGGATATTGAAATCATTAGGACAATTTTTGTCACATGATCAATCTTATTTCCCCGATTTTATAAATTTCGGAATTTTGTTCGGATTTTCGGAGAAAACTGACCTTCTTTCTACTTGAAATTTATAAAACTCATTAAAATTGCGTTAAGAAGACAACGATTAGCACGCAATATCCGAAAACAGTCCTTAAAAATTGTTGTAAATAAAAAACGACACATTCATGTAGACAAATCTATGTATTTATTAGTAAGCTTTCGCTCTCTTCAAGCGAGTATGATCATTCTGAACTTTAAGAGCATTAACTTTCGCGGGCATTAACTTTCGCGGTTTTAAAAATCCGCGAAATTTTTGCATTTCGCGAGCACAAACT